>JAQPPZ010007854.1:0-13421 GCA_028583015.1 Wollemia nobilis | reverse complement strand
TCTATTTCCCCATAAAAGAGGAAATACTCGAAGTGTGGTAAAGTAGGGTATTATAAAAGAGACTAAAGATCTAAAAATATTGATAATAATTGATCAATTTATGAAGAGACTTCTATAGAAATGAAGACCACAAATGAATATTTAGGGAACTCATTATTAGTTTTTGCATGCTCAAGTGAATATCATGAATCATGGTTAATTGACTCAGGTGATTTTTTTCATATGACTCCTCGTAGGGAGGGGTTATATGAATATGAAAAGATGAATGGAGGTAAATTCTTCATAAGAGAAAATTCGACATATAAAATAATAGGCCAAGGAAGATTCAAGTTGAGGCTAAAATATGGAAGAATTAAAACCCTTCTTGGTGTGTTGCATATTCTAGTTTTGGCAAGGAATATTATATTTGTGCATAAGTTGAATGATGTAGGTGTGAATGTGGTATTCAATACGAATATTAGCAAGATGGTTCATGGACCCTTTATGTTGGCAAGGGGATTTCATATAGAAAATTTGTTCATACTTGAGGTTAGCACTATAAGTATTAATTGTAATAACTCTTCAATTATATAGGAAAATAATACGATAGAAATAGCTTTGAGTATTCCTATAGCAAAGACAATGTTGTGGAATCAACACATGGGGCATATTGGTGAGAAAGACCTTCAAACATTAAAAATGAAAGGTATGGCTAAAGAAACTTTTGATTTCCCATTAAATTTTGATTTTTGTAAGCACTGTATTTTTGGAAAACAAACTAGAGTCAAGTTTCCAAGTAGTGCTACAAGGTCTGGAGGAATTCTATATCTAGTTCACAGTGATGTGTTTGGACTTGCAAAAGTACAATCATTAGGTAAATCTATCTATTTTTTTCATTTATAGATGACTTCTCAAGAAATACTTGGGTATATTTTCTACGAAATAAATCTAAGGTTTTCAATAAATTTAAAGAGTTTAAGGCTCTTGTAGAAAATAAGATAGAGAAAAAGATAAAGGTTTGAGAAGTGATAATGGTGGTGAGTATTGCTCTAATAAATTTGAGCAATTTTGTAAAGACTGTGGAATAGAAAGGAAGAAAACAACTTCGTATAATCCATAATAAAATGGGATTGTAGAACGAATGAACAAAACATTGATGGATAAGGCCAAAATCATGCTAAGTGATGCATGGTTAGAAAAGAAATTTTGGGTAAAAATTGTGTTAACTACTCGTTATCTCATCAATAGATCTCCTATGTAAAATTTGGTGGACAATACTCCACAAGAAGTATGGACTGGTAAGAAACCGTCTCTCAGTCATATAAGGGTTTTTGATTGTGATGCTTATATGTATGTCCCAAAAGAGAAAAGGACTAAGCTAGACTATAAATCTAAAAAATGTATATTTATGGGTTATAGTACAAAGAGAATCTGAAGGGAAAATTTTAGAAGAAGAAGGTTAGGATGAATTTGAAGATGCATAACCTAGAACTCCAATTTTGAGGAGATCAAATCGAGTGAGAAGACTCCTAGATAGATATAGCCCTTTAAACTTTTGTTTTGCATTATCATTCACTAATGAAGAACCCAATAATGTAAATGAGGCAGTTCAATCAAGTGAGAATAAGTCTTGGAAAAGGGCTATGGAGTAAGAAATGGAATCCCTAGATAAAAATAAGACATGGGATTTGATGAGATACCTATTGGAAGAAAACATGTTGGTTGTAAGTGGTTATTCAATAAGTACAATATAGAAGGAAAGTTGGAGAAGTACAAGGCTTGCTTGGTAGCAAAAGTATTTTCTTAGGTTGAGGGAATTGAATTTGGTGAGATTTTTTCTCCTATGGCTAAACTAACTTCAATTAGATTTCTATTGGATATTTATGCTGCTTTTGCTCATGAAATAGAATAAATAGATATAAAGACAAATTTTCTACATGGTGAACTTGATGAAGGCATATATATATATATATATATATATATATATATATATATATATATATATATATATTTTATATTTTTGGTAAGTAGTGTTTGTATTTACAGTGGGTTTTAACAAGGATCCCAAAACCTGATTACATAAGCAATGGGCCTAGGGCATCAATCCCTTGAAACTGAACACCAAAACGCAAATCCCGCCCAGCGGTAATAGTAAGCATGAAACAATCCCTCTCAGCGGGAAACAAACAAATAAGAAAGAAAGTAGTTTTGGAGATCCCGCCCAGTGGGGAGTAGCCAAAAACCACCATCGAGAATATCCCGCCCAATAGGAAGCAAAGAAAAACCGTTACAATAAAATCCCGCCTCGCGGGAAGCAGTCAAAACCATCACAAACAGTCCCGCCTAGCGGGAAACAACAGGGAAATTTTGCCATCCGGGAACCCAGCAGAAAAGAAAGGATCCCGCCTCATGGGAAAACTGGCGGATTTGGCGGATCCCGCCCTGTGGAGAAACCATCCCGCCCATCGGGAAAACATTTCGTTCAGTGAGAGCCATCCTGTAGGAAGTCAACAACCAGCACAGAGAGGATCCAACCCATCAAGAAGCAACCAGAGAGCTGCACCACGAGGAACCCGCCCTGGGAAAATAGAAGAGGATCCCGTCCCAGCAACAGGGACCAAGAATCCCGTCCAAGCACAGAGGCAGCTTCAGGGAACTGGGACTGGGAATGGGAACAAACCAGATAGGTAAAAGCCCCCCAAGGCCAAACCAGATGCCCAGGATGTCCACCAAGGAGCAGAGCCAGCACGAAGAAGCCTCCACATGGGAATAACAGTAGTCAGGATCCCGCCGAGGATTCATAAGCAAAATGGGGAAAGAGGCCCCCCAGACCACCCCCAAAGCTGTGAGGACCTCAAGGGAGACCCCAGAAAGCTATCCAAACCCTAAACCGTCACCTCCATCGCACCGAGAAATGCAGGGGACCAGATCCACATGAATAACCTACAAAAAACCCCAAGGGGAAGCCTGAGGGAAAAATGGAAGGGATCCCCAACCAAACAGGGATCCCTGGGAAGCACCAGTCCGAAAAAACAACCAAGGAAACCCTAGCCGACCGGGAGGGGCGCAGATGGTGGAGAAGGATCTCCCCTCAGGAGATCATCTGCAAACAACCACTCCCCGAGAGGGATGACCTGGGTTGAGCCAGGGACTGGGCAGGCACCAGGAGCCATGGGAGGGGGAGCAGGGGAGGGACCAGAGCCCTCCCCTCTCTACTTTCTTCCCCTATATATATATATATATATATATATATATATATATATATATATATATATATATTTTTTATTTTTTTTTATTTTATATATATATATATATATATATATATATATATATATATATACATATCACAACCAAAATTATTTAAGGTAAAAGGTAAGTAGGACCTAGTATGCAAGCAAAAAAATTCCCTTTACGGATTGAAATCTCCAAGAATGTGGATACAAAAATTTTATAGGTTTGTTTTGACACTTGGACTTGAAAATGGTAAAGCAGATCCATGTGTGTATTTCAAACAAGAGGGTGCAATTTTTTTTATCATTATTTTGTATGTGGATGACATGTTAAATGGTAACAATGAGGAAATGATAAAGCTACTAAAAAATCAATTATATTTTGAATTTGACATGAAGTATTGAGGTACTACAAAAATTATTTTCGGTATGGAAATAACAAGGGGTCATGGAAATACAAATTTGTGGTTAAATCAAAGTAAATATGTTGATTTGATACTATAAAAATTTAGGATGGATGATTTTAAACCAGTAAGTACTCCATACCCTGTTGGTCAATAGTTATCTTCTAAAAATTATCCTAAAATTAATGAAGAAACTAAATAAATGGATCATGTTACTTATGCTAACGTTGTTGGTAGTATAATTTATGCAATGGTTTGTACTAGACTTGATATTGCACATGTAGTGGGAGTAGTTAGTAGATATATGTCCAATCCAAAAAAGGAACATTGGACTGCTATGAAGAGGATCTTTAGATATTTGCATGGAACTTTAGATTATGCTATCTCTTACCAAGAAAAATATAGAGGTTGTAATATTATAAATCTACAAGATTTTGTGGATGCCGACTAGGCAAAAATCTTGACAAGAGAAGATCCACGAGTGCTTATATGTTGAGACTATTTGGAGATGCAATAAATTGGATGAGTAAAAAAAAATCAGTGGTTGCTTTATCTAAAACAGAGATAGAGTACATTATAGCAACTCATACATGTAAAGAAGCATTTTGGCTATAAAATTTATGTTCAATAGTTGGTCTTAAGTAGAAGGTTATGATAATTAACAGTAATAGTTAGAGTACAATATTTTTGGCTAAAAATACTAGTTTTCATGATCAATCAAAACATATTGATATCAAGTACCATTTTATGAGAGAGATGGTTGAAGAAAATCGAGTGGTGTTGGAGAAAGTTGATAGAGAGAATAATGTTTCTAATTCATTAAGAAAGGTTGTACCTGCTCAAAAATTTTCTTGGTGTAGGATATCTATGGGCATGGTTACCCTTGATAGTTGACAATGATAGTTTTTGGTCCCTATGGAATGTTGGAATATATTATATTATTTGGTCCTTACTAATGTACCATCATTTTTTTTTTAAGAGAAAAACCCCTTGCGGATCCGCCTTGGTCTGAGAGACCATGAACAGGGGGTTCTACACCGTCAAAGTCACCCGGGGGTCGCACCCGACCTTGCCCACACCAACATTATCAATTGGATTTTAGATACCCAATTCAGCTTTTTGGTAGGGTGGAGATTTGAACCTAGGACCTCCCTTGGAGGATTGCCCTCTCCTCTCCAACTCACCTACAACACTTGGGTACTAATGTACCATAATGGGTACATATTTATATGAAGAGATTATTAGGATTTAAGTACTTTATTAAAGCAATGCAATAAATGCACAAGTGTTAGAATGTGCAATGATGTAAACGTTCATGTAGTCCACATGTAAATTAGTCCTTAGAATAGAATAGTGAGGTGTCATAGGAATATTGAATGCAAAGAGTTGCATCTCATTATAAATAGGCCTTCATAGAGTAGAAGTGGGAGAGGATTTTGGAGTGTATATGTGGAGTAGTAGTAGATATAATGTAGACATATTTTTACAAAATGGAGAGATAGTGACCTCCATTGCATGACATTGTATATTTTTGTGAGCTTTCATAAATGAGCATTTCTTGAGCATTGTATCAAGTTTTATATAATATTTTCATGCATATTATTTATCCATTATCATAGATATAGCATTGCATGTTTATTTCCATACTTGTGGTTGATTTTCCTTTAATTTTAAAGCTTCAAAAGCTAATAGTGGTATTAGAGCACACAATAGATCAATAGGAAATAGAGACATCCACAAGAGAGACTGACAGGAGATTGTAAATCTAATTTTTAGATTTCTAGAATTTACTATTGGCTAGAATTTTTCCATAAAGTTATAGAAAAACTTGTGAAGACTAGAACTCAACATTGAATCCACTAGATTGGAAATCCAACTAGTGAATATTGTTTTCTATAGATTTACAAAAAAATCTATTTCTAACATTTTTTTGCAGAAAATTAACTCCTAGAAGTTACAAACATTTCTACAATAGATAGAGAATAATTTCACCTTTTTTGCCTAAAATCCTATGTGCTTTCCTCATATAGGGATTATTTATTTGTTAAAAAAGAGTAGAGATTGAATATTTGGAGGCCTAAGGATAAATTTCTCATTAAAATAATGACATATTGAAGACTCAAGATTGGATATTGAGAATATATCTAGTGGCCAAGGAAGCCAAATTAAAAATTGCAAATCGAGGAGGAGGTCCTAGAAAGAAGACCCCATTGAAGGAATAAGGGACTAAATAAGAAGAGTCCTAGTGAAGATTGGATATTGGTGATCTCCATTGAATATTGAAAACTTCACATTAAGGAAGAGGTCCATAGAAGGCCCTACTGAAGAACATACATAGTGGAATATTGAGCATTGAGAAGGACTAACAAAAGTCCTATTGCAATTTTCTAGTAGTAGAAGATTTAGGAGATCCAAGGAGGAGATCTTATTGCAAAAGTTCCATAGTTGAATATTGAAGATATGAAGAAAAGTCTCGTTGAATTTTTAGAAGCTACAAGATTGAAGACCTTGGAGAGGTCTCAAGGAGAAACAAGGAGAAGGCTTGGTGAGCCTCATTGGAAGAGTCCCTAGAAGAACTCATTGGAGAAATTTACTGCTAAGGAGAAGCTCCTGATATTTAAAGAGTTGGAACAATTATTGCCATTCAACAACAAGCCCAAAGGATAAATATTTGGAAAGAAGTTTGTCAAATTTTGGAGTAATTTGAAGACATATTTTGTCAAGGAGAAAGGAGTAAGAAACTACCAAACCTGAGAGGTTTGAAGATTACCTTTGGAGGATTAGAAGGCTTACTTGGAAAATAAGATTTGCTAATTTCTATAGCAAATTATTGAAGAGTTCTTGAGGAATATCTCAGCTACGATTTGGAGGAATTTCCTACCAAATTTTCAGATTTGAGGATAAAAAAGGCAGCAATTTGGTCAGCATTAGTAGCTGCTAAAGTTTAGATTTTAGAAGTGCATTCTGAAGAGAAATTGGAGCCACCAAATCACAATATTGTGAAACAGATTAGTAGAGTGTTAAAGCTACAAAAGGTGAGCCAAAGAGCTATTTTTGGATAGTCTAAAAGAGCTGCAATATCATCTACAAAAGGAAGCAATTTAGGTGACTAAAAACACCATCATAATCATCATCTATAGAGGAAAGGTATGCAACAAAGATGCAAAAGGTTCATTAGTTGAACTTTTATATTAAGTTTTTTATCAAGTGTATTGAGCACCATTTTCAAGGTTTAAAGGTTGCATAAATAGTGTTCATTCAAGTCTTGAAGGTAGTGCAGAAGTTATTTTCTACAAGTTTCAAAACTACACAAGAAAAAATATAGAAGTTATATATATTTCAAGATAAATAAAAATATCAATATTCTATTGACTAATTCTAGGCAAGAGAAGAATCTAAAAATTACATATAATATAGTGCAAAAACAATATTGGAAAGCTTGGATTATCAAGTGTGAAAGTAACCAAGCATGAGGAATATTGCCTAAGGTTGAAAGGTAACATTAACTATAACTTCATCTTAGCATTACAAGAAGCTAAGAGATACAGTCTACGAGCATAGGGGGGCAAAATTTTACACCATATCTTTCTACATTTGTATTTCATCCCATTAGAGCCACTCAAAGTGAAGTATCTCCAAGGCAAAGAGAGATATCTTGGATATCTATAGAGGGAAAAAACTGCCCTACCATGTACAATTCCTAAAATTTGGATCCACAAGAGAGAAGCATTTGGGGTGAACCACGGGGGATATATTGTTCTCCACACTCAGTGCTAGGGGGAACAGTTCAGCAAGAACATTTTAAGGACTTGCTCCAAGTCCTCTAGTTTTCAATAATTTTTGATGTATTCAGTTTCAACACAAACACCTAGATTTGGCCTTTCTAGCTCTATACTATAAAAGATAAAGGATAATGTAGAAATTGTTGAGGAAGGTGCAGAAATAGGATTGTCATTCTTGTCAACATAGACAGATAGATCAGTTGATGCAGTGGACAGGAGTTCAGAGGTCATTCAGAGCATGTACAGTGAATATCCAAGAAGACAGAAGAGGCCAACATTCAAAAGATCAAAGAAAAAGACAAGTAAGAAAACTGTCACGATATCGCGACATGTTTGGTCGGAAAGAAAAATTGTCATGATTTCACGACATATCAGAGGAGAGAGAAAATGCTGGCAAAAATGTCACGATTTCACAACATATCGAAGGAGAGAGAAAATGTTGGAAAAAATGTCACGATTTTGTGACATGTTCAAAGAGAGAGAAAGCACAAGGAAAACTGTCGTGATTTCGTGACATGTTTGGAGAGAAGGCGCAAGCAAAGAAAAATGTCACGATTTTGTGACATGTTCAGAGAGAAGGCGCAAGCAAAGAAAACTGTCATGATTTCATGACATGATTGGAGAGAAGGCGCAGGCAAAGAAAACTGTCGTGATTTTGCAACATGTTTGGAGAGAAGGCACAAGCAAAGAAAACTGTCATGATTTCGCGACATGTTCGGAGAGAAGGCGCAAGCAAAGAAAATTGTCATGATTTCACAACATGATTGGAGAGAAGGCGTAGGCAAAGAAAAATATCATGATTTCATGACATGTTTGGAGAGAAGGCGTAGGCAAAGAAAAATATCATGATTTCATGACATGTTTGGAGAGAAGGCGCAAGCAAAGACAACTGTCGTGATTTTGTGACATGTTCGGGGAGAAGGAGATTGCAAAGAAAAGTGTTGTGATTTTGTAACAATCTGCAAGTGAGCCTGTACAGACGCAAATGTGTCATGATTTTGTGACATGTTTGAGAGGAGCTCGCAAAGAAAAGTGTCATGATTTCGTGACAATTTGCAAGAGAAAGCGCTAAGGAGAAAAAGTGTCACGATTTCATGACATGTCAGGTTTTCATGACCCGAAGAGGAGAGAGAGTGTACAAAGGTGAATGTGTCACAATTTCACGACATGTGTTTTCACGGGCGAAAGGCAGAGAAAGGCACAAGGCAGCGAAAGTGTCACGATTTTGCGACATGTCATGATTTTGCGGGTGATTGCAAAGAAGAGTGTACGAAAGCGAAAGATGTCATGATTTCGTGACATGTCATGATTTCACGGGTGCTTGCAGAGAAGAGTGTATGAAATAAAAAGATGTCATGATTTCGTGACATGTCATGTTTTCGTAGGTGCTTGCAGAGAAGAGTGTACAGAAGCGAAAGATGTCGTGATTTCGTGACATGTCATGATTTCGTAGGTGCTTGCAGAGAAGAGTGTACGGTTGTGAAAGATGTCACGATTTCATGACATGTCATGTTTTTGCTGGTGCTTGTAGAGAAGAGTGTACGAAAGTGAAAGATGTCATGATTTCATGACATGTCATGTTTTCATTGGTGCTTGCAGAGAAGAGTGTACGAAAGCGAAAGATGTCACAATTTTGTGACATGTCATGTTTTCACTAGTGCCAAGTAGAGAAGAGTGCAAGGAAGTGAAAGTGTCATGATTTTGCAACATGTTTCGTTTTCATGGACAAGAGACAGAGAAGAGCTCAAGGCAACAAAAGTGTCACGATTTCACATGTTCTATTTTCACTGATGCAAGCCAAGAAGAGTGTACAAAGGCGAAAAGTGTCGTGATAGGTTATGTTTTCACAGGTAAAAGGCGAGAAGAGTACAAAGAGAAAGAAGTGTCACAATTTCACGATAGGTCGCAACAGCATGATTATGGACAGTTAACTGAAGTAGAACAATGGTTACAGGGGCAGTTGTAGAGGAAAATCATGCAGCCAATATAAGAAGATTCAACTGAAGTTAGTGTGACAGTTGCAGGGGTAGTTACAGATAAAAATCATGCAAGCTAAAATAAGAATAGTGCTTTAAAGATAGAATGGCAATTACAGGGCACGTGACGCAATGAAACAGTCGAGCAGTCATTTTACTATCAGCCTGAATCAAGAAGATAGAACTATTAATAGGTTGCATGCAAAAATACTGTGCTAAAAAGGAGTTACTCACAGAAGTGGCTATTGATAGACTGCATGAGTAAACACAGAAGTTAAAAATAGAGAGAAAATCCTGTTATAAAAGGAGGTCTGCGTGAAGAATTAAGTTGCCACTGAATGTGTGAAAGTGCTATCGAAAGAGGGTTAGAAGAGTGTTGTAAGAGAGCGACAAGCAGAGCAGTAAGTGTTTACTATGTTTTGATAAATTGTAGACTAGTCAGGGTCTTGAAAAAGTGAAGGCATTTTTTATGTCATTGATATAGCTTTCAAAACTGTGATCCAAGTTGGTGCTTGGATAGGGGTTGGTGCTCCTTTCTATTGGTGCAGATAAATCAGGGGTTGGTTCTCCTTCCAGTTGGTGTTGGTAAACGGATTGTAAAATTGGTGTTTTGCAAAGGTTGGATTTGGACCGTAGTCTAAGAATTCATTCTTGAGGAGTAGCCAAATTGGTGAACCTCGTTACATTATGTGTTGTGGTGTGCTCTCTTGTGATAATTGCTTTACCTACTTTTAAGTTCTCTTTGCTTCAGATTTAAGAGTTGTAGATTTGAATTTAAATAGCTACACTGATTCACCCCCCCTCTCAGTGTCATTGTGAGAATATCAATTGGTATCAGAGCAAGGTTCCTGAACAAGCTTAATCAGCTAAGGTGATCTTGGAAACTAACTTTGTTCAGAAACTTATAAAGGGAAAAGGAAAATATAGAGGAAAGTTACCATTTAAGTGCTTCAATTATGGAGGCATCGGTCACTTTGCAGCTAAATTTCCAATGAATGAGAAAACCAAAAGTGATGAAGGGTCACACCAAGAAAGAAGTGATTGGAAGAAGAAACCAAATTTTAGAAAAAGCAACTTCAAAAAGTAAAGTTTCATATCCAAGAATGTCAGCTCTTCTGAAGATAGCTTAGGTGAGGATTCTGAAGAAGAAACAGGTGAAGCTTTGTTCATGGCATTTGAAGAAGAAAAAACAGAAGAAAAATAGGAAGGTGATAAAAACATTAAGGATGATGCTGAAGTATATCTAGAAGGAGAGTTGGTTGCTGCACTTAAAGAGTTGAGTACAGAAAGGAAAAAGAATAAAAAGGTCTCAAGAAAGCTTGAGGATGCGAATGACATAATAAACGAAATAGGATTGTCATTATTGTCAACACAGACAGACAGATCACTTTATGTAGTGGACAGGAGTTTAGAGGTCAGTTAGAGCATGTACAATGAATATCCAAGAAGACAGAAGAGGCCAACATTCAAAAGATCAAAGAAAAAGACAAGTAAGAAAACTGTCGTGATATCACGACATGTTTGGTCGGAAAGAAAAACTGTCACGATTTCACGACATATCGAAGGAGAGAGAAAATGTTGGCAAAAATGTCACAATTTCACGACATATCAGAGGAGAGAGAAAATACTGGCAAAAATGTCATGATTTCATGACATGTTCAAAGAGAGAGAAAGCGCAAGGAAAACTGTCGTGATTTCGTGAAATGTTCGGAGAGAAGGCGCAAGCAAAGAAAACTTTCGTGATTTAATGACATGTTCGGAGAGAAGGCACAAGAAAAGAAAACTATCATGATTTCATGACATGATTGGAGAGAAGGCACAGGCAAAGAAAACTGTCACGATTTTGTGACATGTTTGGAGAGAAGGCACAAGCAAAGAAAACTGTCACGATTTTGTGACATGTTCGAAGAGAAGGTGCAAGCAAAGAAAACTATCATGATTTCATGACATGTTTGGAGAGAAGGTGCAGGCAAAGAAAACTATCACAATTTCATGACATGTTTGGAGAGAAGGTGCAAGCAAAGAAAACTGTCATGATTTCGTGACATGTTTGGAGAGAAGGCGCAAGCAAAGACAACTGTCACGATTTCACGTCATGTTCGGGGAGAAGGAGCTTGCAAAGAAAAGTGTCACAATTTCGTGACAATCTACAAGAGAGGCAGTATGGATGAAAATGTGTCACGATTTCGTGACATGTTTGAGAGAAGGAGCTCGCAAAGAAAAGTGTCACGATTTCACGACAATTTGCAAGAGGAAGCGCTAAGGAGAAAAAGTGTCATGATTTCGTGACATGTCAGGTTTTCACGACCCAAATAGGAGAGAGAGTGTACGAAGGTGAATGTGTCATGATTTTGTGACATGTGTTTTCACGGGAAAAAGGCAAAGAAAGGCACAAGGCAGCGAAAGTGTCATGATTTTGCGGCATGTCATGATTTTGTGGGTGCTTGCAGAGAAGAGTGTACGAAAGCGAAATATGTTGTGATTTTACGACATGTCATGATTTCACGGGTGCTTGCAGAGAAGAGTGTACGAAAGCGAAAGATGTCACGATTTTGTGACATGTCATGTTTTCGTGGGTGCTTGCAGAGAAGAGTGTATGAAAGCGAAAGATGTCACGATTTCGTGACATGTCATGATTTCACGGGTGCTTGCAGAGAAGAGTGTACGAAAGTGAAAGATGTCACAATTTTGTGACATGTCATGTTTTTGTTGGTGCTTACAGAGAAGAGTGTACGAAAGCGAAAGATGTCATGATTTTGCGACATGTCATGTTTTTGCTGGTGCTTGTAGAGAAGAGTGTACGGAAGCGAAAGATGTCACGATTTCGTGACATGTCATGTTTTCACTAGTGCAAGCAGAGAAGAGTGCAAGGAAGTGAAAGTGTCATGATTTTGCGATATGTTTCGTTTTCATGGGCAAGAGACAGAGAAGAGCTCAAGGTAGCGAAAGTGTTGTGATTTCGTGACATGTTCTATTTTCGCTGATGCAAGCCAAGAAGATTGTACAAAGGTGAAAAGTGTCACGATATCACGATAGGTCATGTTTTCACGGGTAAAAAGCGAGAAGAGTACAAAGAGACGAAAGTGTCACAATTTCATGACAGGTTAGAATAGCATGATTACGGATAGTTAACTGAAGTAGAACGATGGTTACAGGGGCAGTTGTAGAGGAAAATCATGCAGCCAATATAAGAAGAGTCAAATGAAGTTAGTGTGACAGTTGTAGGGACAATTACAGATAAAAATCATGCAAGCTAAAATAAGAACAGTGCTTTAAATATAGAACGGTAGTTATAGGGCATGTGACGTAGTGAAACAGTTGAGCATCTATTTTACTGTCAGTCCAAAACAAGAAGACAGAACTATTAATAGGTTGCATGCAGAAATACTGTGCTAAAAAGGAGTTACTCACAGAAGTGGCTATTGATAGACTGCATGAGTAAACACGAAAGTTAAAAATAGAGAGAAAAGCCTGTTATAAAAGGAGGTCTGCATGAAGAATTAAGTTATCGCTGAATGTGTGAAAGTGCTACCAAAAGAGGGTTAGAAGAGTGTTGTAAGAGAGCGACAAGCAGAGCAGTAAGTGTTTACTGTGTTTTGATAAATTGCAGACCAGTCAGGGTCTTGAAAAAGTGAAGGCATTTTTTATGTCATTGATATAGATTTCAAAACTGTGATCCAAGTTGGTGCTTGGATAGGGGTTGGTGCTCCTTTCTATTGGTGCAGATAAATCAGGTGTTGGCACTCCTTCCAGTAGGTGCTGGTAAATGGATTGTAAAATTGGTGTTTTGCAAAGGCTAGATTTGGACCGTAGTCCAAGCAGTCATTCTTGAGGAGTAGCCAAATTGGTGAACCTCGTTACATTGTGTGTTGTGGTGTGCTCTTTTGTGATAATTGCTTTACCTGCTTTTAAGTTCTCTTTGCTTCAACTTTAAGAGTTGTAGATTTTAATTTAAATAGCTACATTGATTCACCCCCCCTCTTAGTGTCATTGTGAGAATATCAAAAATACATAATGCAGGAATACAAGATCTAACCCTAGTATGATTCT
>JAQPPZ010007853.1:0-16404 GCA_028583015.1 Wollemia nobilis | reverse complement strand
TCAAAGAGGCATACGATTCAATTTTTGTGATTAATAAAGTTATTAAAATTTTAATTTAGTATTTTTTAAGCACTTATGTTATCTCTTTTCTTGCATTTCTTTGAAATTCTATAATTACTATTGTGAGTGCATTTATTTTTAACTAAAGGTTTATAATAAGTGGTACCAGATCAATTTTGAGGATCGTGTTCCAATGCATTAATAATAGTTATTGTCCTACCATCCGCTCATTGTTAGGTACATTTTTCTTTCACTCTGCTCATTTTTTGCTAAATACCTTGTAAAAAAATAACACAATTTATTTTATATTTTAGTGTGTTAGGTTAGACACCCTGTGTCAAGGATTTTAAAATACCAAATAGGAGTTATCATTTTTGTCTAATCTAGATTGCCCATAAAGCATCTAGTGAAGTGAAGGATGATTAGACTTTAATACCCAAGCCTTAAACAACACCTATATATGGAGGTGTGGACACCCAATTTCGCTATGCTTAGGGTAAATACATTTTAATTTTGTAGGAATTAGCAACCACTCGATCTTATTAGCATTATCTTGCTTATCCATTTTGTTTGTTTGCACCATTATGTTTATTTGTAGTTCTCATCCTTTTTTATGCTCCAGAATAAGCTTTTGTGCTACGGATTGACTTTCCTATCATAGAAAGGCCCTAGAGGTACAAATTGAATTCTATTAGCATGGATCTACTCTCATGCTACTACTTTGCATCTTATGATTAATTCTCGTATCAAAAATTTGCCTAACACTTAGGAACGTTGATTGCCAACTATCTAGCAACACGTGTATTCTGCTTTTTATCACATATCCATAGGGTTTCTAGTGCAAGAAAAGAATAAAAAGTCATAACAAACATAGTACCATTGAAAATCAAAAACATTTATGAAACCAATGTGTTATCTATTTTTTATTTAATATTTATGGTTGAAATGTCATTTCATAGTCTTGTGGCCATTATTTTATTCTAAAGGCCGAATAAATCAGTTTGATCTACTATAAGGTAATCTATAGATGTTCACTTGTAATACTCTAGTATAACCCTTTTATTATACATATATCGTGTTCGTGTTGATGTGAGGAAAGGAAAATAATCCCCCCAAAGTGGTAGGCCATTTTTTTATCCTTACATTTTGGTGAACTCGATGTGAATACCTCCATGGGTCGTTCACATCCCCCTTATCTTTTTATTTCTTCCTAGATTCTTTTAATATTAAACCATTGTTGAACACTTATATTCTTTGGAGAAAACCCTATGTGGGATCTCCTCTTCTATTATCCTTTGAACGTGATTATGAGTAGGAAAACCCCTTTCATAATCCCACCTTTAACGAAGAGGAGGAAGAGAATCAACCTCCTCTTGAGGAAGATATTTTGAACATGATGATCTTTGCTTCCATAGATCACTTGAGGGAGTTTATGAAGATGAATCGTTATGTCTTCATGAATATTATTCAAGACAAAGATGATACTTAGGTCTTACCTCAAGTCTGCAACTCCTAGTCATCATCTAGAACTGCTACTGTCGATCCTCATGATCGACCTCATGACAACAATAATATGCCTAAAGAAAGTGTGAACCAAGTTGTTGCAGGTCCTAGTGTGGTTGTTCCACATTATGTGGACTCCACTACTTCTCCATTTGTCTCTTCCATAAGCAATTAAGCCCAAGCTATACCCTTCGTCAGTCAGTATAACTTACTCATAATCCATATGGATATCCTCTATCCCAAGGATAATTCACATGTATCCCAACTAAGTTTCACCTGAATACACATTCTTGTAGCTAACCTACATAGCTCTATACCCTCTCAAAATATACCCCCATTCATTTTAAAATACGTTCCTACTAATCCTTTTCTCTCTAGTGGACAAAATATGGTCTCCATTCTACCTGTGGTTCCCTATCTACAATTTCCCCAAAGCTACCTTATCTTCTCCTAACAACCTTCCACCATACTCCCCCAAAATAATCTCGGATAAACTCAAAGATAGTAGACGAGTTGGAGCAAATAAAGAAGCAAATTTCCTCCATCTAGAAAACCTCCTTGAGTCAACAATACTTCTTTGATGAGTTATATAATGAACCTTTGGACCCATCCATAACTAGTTGGTCCTTCCCAAAAGTTTTTGAGACACCTAGATTCCAAATATATAAAGGACTAGGCGATCCCATTAGCCATCCCATGATGGATTTTTATTCCTTTGGCTTTTCCCCACTAGCCTTGGTGATGTTGCCTTGGAGTGGTATTTTCCATTGCCCTTTCATTCCATTAAAACCTTTAAGCAACTAGAAAAAATGTTCACCCAAGTGTACATCAACGAACGAGTCTCCGCCAATGACCTCTACTAGTTGAAGCAAGCCAAATATGAGCCTTTTGTAGAATTCTTAGTCAAGTGGCAAGCCTTGTAGAAAAAATCCAATGTAATCCCCCACCTAAGGATCTCTTATGGATCTTTATTCGTAGCTTACTTGATGAATTGTATTACCACTTAGAAATTATACCTCTTCCCACCTTCAAGGCTATGGTGGACCTTGCTAAGTAGGTAAAAGTCGCATGCATATGCAAGGGTCAACTCAATATCCAAAAAGAAGAGGATAGACCAAAGAATCAATATACAAATAAGCATGTCATAGGTTACACGATCACCAATATCTACAAAACAAATAAAGTAAATACAATAACCCCTACAACCCAAAATATTGTGTTAGCCAAACAATAAAAGCCTAATCAAAAGTTCACAAAAATAACATTACCTAAATCCATCATATTGGAACAACCCCTTAAGGCTAAGCTGATAGAACTTCCATAGCCAAAACCTATAAACCTCTCACAAGGAACACCTAATTGGTGTAGTCCTAATGAGCACTATTATTTTCATCATGTGGTTGGTTATAAGACAGACATATGCAATACCTTGCATAACATTATCCATAATCTCAAATATGGAGGTCAGATTGTTGTTAATGATTCTAATGTTTAGTCTTCCTCTAACCAAGACCTTGGGATTCTCCAAAATACTTTGCCTGACCATAACCATAACATCGCTAATAGTGTAACTTTTTAGAATATGGTTGGCATCCTTATTATACCTTGACAACAACAAAGACACAAATCTTCTGATCAATCTTCTCGACCCTCTATAGTTCTACAAAAAAGGTAAAAACCCTATATTAGATAGGCCTCCCCTAGTTATTCAAGCATCTAACGTTGGCTCTTTTGATTTGTGCCAACAACTAGAGAATGTGCCCACTAAAATCTCCCTCGAACTCTTAATAACATCTTTCACCCACTATGACATGCTTCTTCAACTTCTAAGTGACCAGGTGATCTCCATGATTTATTGTCTAATGATATCACTAATATTGTTGGGACCTTAAGAGGGAACTACCTCATATATTTTTAGGAGACCAATATTTCCCTGTCCTCTATCTCTAGAGACCATCCTTTGCATATCACTTACCACATTAGAGAAAAGTATATCAAAAGGGTCTTAGTAGATAATGGATCTAGCCTTAATATTTGTAATCTAGAATTTTTGCATCACTTAGGACTGACACAACAAGACCTACAAAAATCAAATTAATTATTCAATCCTTTGATGGTGGGGGGTGAGGCACCTGTGGTACTATCTCTTTAGCACTAAAAGTTGGTCCTTGAGTCTTCAATACTCTAATCTATGTCATTCCCTATGAAACTTCTTACAACATCCTTTTAGGATGACCATGGATCCATGCTATGAAAGTTGTTCCTTACACCGATCATTAGTGTCTCAAATATGAGTATTAGGGTAAAATTATCTACATTCCTATTGATCCCGAGCCCTTTGCTTACTGCCAAATGGCCTCTATGCCCAAAAGCTTCTATCCATCTCTACAACTTGCTCCATCCTCAACACCTTCTTCATGTACCTTGGAGTTGTCTTCTATGGAACATACCGCTTTGAGCTATAACCATTCGACTATAAGCACTAATAACCATCACCTACATAGTAAACCTTTCGAGGTTAATGATGCTCCAAACAATTGTGATCCCTTCTTAGATCTTGCTAACCTCATTCATTTCACCTTGGGATTACGTATGTCCCACTACTAAAGGCACAACTGTAAAGATCGAGATTTATTCTTTTGTATGTGTTGATACCACAAAAGACGAACATATTTGGGGAGAGAACATATTTCCACCTAAGTGTCAATTTACCTCATGTTATTTGTCCTCCCTCTTATCCAGTCCTTAAATAGATTCTTGTCAACATGGGGTACCTCGACAAGGGCCTAGGTTGACACGAAGAGGGTATTAAGGAGCCCTTAGAAGTTGACACTTGGCCCAAACTTTATGGGATTGTGTATATTCCTAGTAAGACCAAGCCTTTGCCTTTCTTGTCTGGTCCTAACGATGATAGCGACCTCTACTC
The DNA here is from genome assembly GCA_028583015.1 of Wollemia nobilis. NCBI lineage: Eukaryota > Viridiplantae > Streptophyta > Pinopsida > Araucariales > Araucariaceae > Wollemia > Wollemia nobilis. Next base: position 11,975 of record JAQPPZ010007853.1, on the reverse strand, counting down.
ATGACACCTTCATGATGGTAACACTTCACTTCACGACTCACACTGGGGTGAGGAATATGAGAATGATCTCTAGTCCTTTATTCAAGCTGGTTTGGGCCACTTCACATGTTTTTCCAATGTCAATCTTATCACGACCATGTGTATCCTTTCGAGATAGAAGCCATTCCTTTCGATTATTTTGCTCAACTAACATGTGTGGATGAATCCGCCTTTGCAATACATAGCTTCACCATATCAGGTGTTCTTGTACCACCCCATCTTAGTCAAGATGATCTTGAAGACCTAGGTGTATTTCCTACCCCTCCTCAACTTGAAGACAAGCCTCACATTATCGAAGAAACTGTAGAAATTAACATCAGGATTGATATTGAACCTAAAATCCTTAAGCTTGGCATTAATTTGACTGTGGCAAAATACCAAGAATATGTAGATTTTATCAAATAAATCCATGACATCTTTGCTTGAAATTATGCTGACATGCCTTGTTTGGACCCATTTCTTGTTTTCCATCACCTCTTTGTCTATCCTAAAACAAACATATTAAACAAAAATTGCGTAAAATGCATTCCAAGATTGTTCCCCTTATCAAGGATGAGCTTTGGAAGCTTTTAGACGTCAACTTTATTAAGGCAATAGACTATTTTGACTAGATTTCTAATATCGTACTTATCTTAAAGAAGGAAGGTACTATACATATATGCATCACTTTCGAGAAATTAAAAAAGTTTGTCCGAAAAATAATTTCTGGTTGTGATATGCTCTCCCTTATGGACAAAATAACGACAAAATAACCAGATTTAATTTACCCTTAAGTAAAAAATACTTTTACAACTCCATTAAAAAAAACCTTTTGTTGGTAGGTTATGCCCTTTGATCTCAAGAATGTCATATCATTAAGTGATGACTTATATTTTTCATGATATGATGCACGACATCGTAGAAAGACTGGTTAATGAATTTATCGAGCATTTAGTTAACAGAGTAGACCATGTATATAATTTTCACACGACTGAGAGAATATAAGGTTCATTTGAAGCCACAAAAATACGTCTTTAGAGTCACTTCTAGCAAACTCCCGAGCTTTATCGTCTCTTGTAGAGGCATTGAGGTGGGCCCATAATAAAATTAAAGCCATCACTAATATGCCTCCTAACAACCTTCCAAGTTGCATAGTTTTCAAGAAAAGGTACAAACTCTTAGAAGATTTATTTATTGCTCATCTTGCAAACAAATGTCAGCTATTCTCCAAAATTTTACTTTAAAAACGCTGAATTTAAATAATACAGCCACTCTCCATGTTCAATGTCCCGGTTCCTTCCTTAATTTTGTAATACGGTTATTAGGTGAAAACCCTGTTATGGGCCCAGCAAGTCGTTAAAGGTTTGATATTTGTGCCACCGACTGTAGCCCATGTGTCATACGAACAATGGATTAAAGGCATCAGCAAAACCGCGTCGAGGTCGCGTACCTCATCCTCTCACGGCCTATAAATTGACGGGGGGCGTCCACCGATTTACACAAGTCAGTCTGAAGTTGTTCAGTTGCAATCCTCGAAATTCAGTGCTTATATTGTTAAGAGTTTCTGAAATTTCGAAGAATGGCGGAGGGCAGTGCACCAGAGCACCAGGATCGCGGTATCTTCGGCATCTTTAGCAAGAAAAAGGAAGAGGAGAGCCATCCGCAAGGGCATGAAGACGCAGGAGAGGTCCACCATGTTGCCGCTGCTCCGCCGGTGTCTCATCAACCCGAACATCACGGGGAAGGCGAAAAGAAGCAGCACGAGGGTTTGAAAGGAAAGCTCCACCGCAGCCACAGTTCCTCCTCCTCCAGCTCTGTAAGTTCATTTAAATACCGTTTCCATTTCAATTTTCTTGGTTAACTGCTTGTCCTTTAGATCGATCTGATCTGAGCTTGACCCATTTGAGAACGTTGTTTGGTGGATACAGTCGAGCGATGAGGAAGAAGGCGGAGAGAAGAAAGAAGGGGGGAAGAAGAAGAAGGGGTTGAAGGAGAAGATTAAGGCCAAGAAAGAAGGCGAAAAACAGCATGGTGAGGATGGGGAGAAGAAGGGATTAATGGAGAAGATCAAGGAGAAGCTCCCCGGCCACCATGGCGAGGAGGAGAAAGGGCATTAGCCATGGTATTATTGACTATATTTGGTTTAGTGTAAATGCAGAGCTGTGTGTGTACGTTTCTGTTTTCCGTATGCGTTGCTTTCACTGTAACGGGTTGTGCGTTGTGGCCCCACTCTATCGATTTCTATAATAATGGTTTTGCTTTTGTAACGGTGCGATTGATCAGTCTCACTTCTATTGCTTTTTTGTAGTGCTACCATTGACGTCTGTACAAATACATAGTAAGAGTATTATTATAAAACTTTTAAGGCAATTTTTTAGGGGGAAAACGAACTAGTGTACGTTGGAGAAAGTTTAAGTAAACTCAAATAGACTAATTGTTTGTTAAAATATTTTAGTTTTTAATTAAATTTTGGTTATTGAAGTATATTAGTGTAATTTGTTTGTTATTGAATTTAAATTTTGAATTTTTTAAGGTTTTTAAGGAAATTTTTTATTTTTTATTAGATTTGAATTTTTAACCTTTTAATTAGAGTTTTTAAAAGTCTAACAATAAATGTTATTTAAATGGTTTTGACAAAATATATCATTTAATTAATTTTTATAAATAATATTATTTATTTAATAGATTTATCCAACTAAACTTTAATGAATATGATATACAACTTTACAGCCATAAAATTTAAAATCCAAACCTTCTATTATAAGTTTCCAAATTTTACATTATAAAATATTAAAAAATATAAAATTAAAAAAAATTAATATTCAATTTTATCTATTTCTTTTACTTCAATTTTCATTTTTGGGATTTATCAACTTTAAAACTGAAAATTTTCTAGGTTTAAGAAGGACGATTCTTTAGTTGTAGTTGTGACTTTGTTGACTTAGGAGTTAGAATTTTTACAATTTACGTAGGTTCTTGTCTTTATTAAACAAATGGAAGAAAGGGATATTCAAGCACGTTTTCCAAAGGTTTTTATTTTGACTAGGAAGCGAGTGTGTTTTTTTTTCTTATTTTTAATATATATTTTAAAGTTTATAAAAAAAATTGAAAATATATGTTAATAATTATTTTTTCATGTTGAAAAAGATTCTTACAAGATAAGCAATGACTTTCCATTTAGTATAAATTATCATGTAAGTATTTGGTCTTTATGCTTTTATCAATTTGTTATGGTTTATTCTATCATCATTTTATTTCAAAACTAGGTCTCTTTTTAAACTTTGTTTATTGTCTTCCTTTTGACTCATCTCTTGACTATCATTTGATGTTGAATAAATCTCTCAAAGTTTTTTTCCTTATTTTCTTTCAATGAGAATAATGCATTCAATTATGTTTGTATGATAGCTATGTCAAAGTCTCAAAGCTCTAGATGCTAAGACATTTGGAGAAAAGGGAACTTTAAATTTATTAGAAATAGTATTTTACCAAAAATTTAATTTATAAGATGATAAGTAGATGGAGGTCGTAGGACTAATTTTGTTTTTCATCCTACTAAATGAGACTCTTATGGACTTGATAATTGTCCTCTTCAAATTTTTCACAATGTCCTTTTTTTGTGGGCTTTGCTAAGTATAAACTATATCAACTTGGACTTGATAACTCTAAATATCCCAGGCAAATCTATGAAATCCTTTTGTTTCAGAAGAATTATTCCAGAGAAAACCTTGAAGGAGTTTCTCAAGCTTCTTATAGCAAGGCTGTGAAGGAATCCAATAAGAGGAGTAGTTGCCTGCTAATGACAACTTCTTAGTAAGCCAAAATTCAAATTTCTTTTCAACTATTTGAAGCACATAATTCCAAAGCTAAGCAGGGGAGCCTTGATGGGCAAAAGGAATAACAAGAAACTTAAAAACTTCTCCAGGAGGGATCCAATTCCAATGAAACCCTTGAAGCCAAGGTGACATAGGCAAGGGAGACTGTTTGAAGTAGAAGGTCTTCCTCCATTGTATGCTAGAACCAAAGGCTTTGTAAAAGGTGTTCAGACAAGACAAAGCATTAGAAACAAATTGCTCCTCTTCCCTTACAATAAGAAATGAGTCATCAACAAAGTGACCATTAATAAGTTGTCCCTAATCATTCGGAAGAGCAATTCCTTTAATAAGACCTGTAGAAGCTTGAGCAACTAAAATATAGCCGAAGGCTTCAACAACAAGCACATATAAAGAGGGAGCAATATGACACCCTTGCCGAATAGACCTAAAAATACCCACTGCTTGAGACTGTGAATTGTTCAGATTGAGTGTAGCCGAAGCATATCTGAATAGTATAGCAATTGTTTGAATGAAAACTGGTCCGAATCCTAAAACTTTAAGCATAGCAAGAATGAATCTCCATTCAAAGCGGTCATAAGCTTTCTCAAAATCAATTTTGATAAAAAGCATGTTCGGGTTTAACATTCGGGCCCATTCCATGCCATCCTAGACAACCAAAACATTGTCAAGGATGTACCTCCCTTGAATAAAGTTAGTTTGCTTTGATCTTACTAACAAAGGAAGAATAGGCCTAAGGCGAAGAGCCAAAGCTTTGGCAATGATCTTGTAACTAACATATAACAAAGTAATAGGCCTCTAATTAGTGATCAACTTCGGGTCCCCTTGCTTGGGTATGAAAATTGCTCCCAAAGAGCCTACTCGAAGATCCTCTAGATAAACTTTATGCAAATCAGGACCAACTAAGTCTTAAAGACCTTTGTACAACTCATAGGGAAAGCCTCCAGATATTTAAGGGAGAGAAGTTTATCACACCCTGCTCTTTGAGACTCCAAAACCTTAATTGGTACAACTGCCATACAAGTTGCCAGTGCTTGCTCTCGCTAAGGTGAATAAGCTTGAGCGACAAAAACATTAGTATAGTTCTTGACAAAAGCATCAATTATCTCAAGAAGAGCAGTAAGCCTTATTCCATTGTCTTGAATGGCCTTGAATTGAGTAGCTTGTTTAGGAGGGCGAAGCCTTTGAAAAAATTCTTTGGTGAACCTATCACCAACTTTAAGCCAATGAAGACGGGCTTTAATTCGAGCTCCCTAAGCCTTATAAAGTTTAGCAAGTTTAAGTTCAGGCCTCAGTTGGGCAACATGAGATTGAAGTTCAGGATTCAACAGATATGTCTTAAGCCTGAGAAAAGCTTTGCAAGCTCATCATGAAGGACAACATTGGAATGTCTTCTGAACTAGGCCACCTTTTTTCCCAAAGTGCGAAGCAAGACAGTTGTACAAAAATAACATCATTTCACCATTCTATCCAACCCAAATCTCTAGTAGGTCTAGGAACTAGATTCCAAACTCTACGGATATGACAGACCATGGAAGGGTGTTAAAGAAAGGAAGTAATAAAAAAAATTGTGACTTGTAGTGTCTTTGAGGTAGAGATTTCATCAACACATTAAACATGATGGGTGAATGGTCGAAAGTAGTGGTACTAGGAATGGTTTCCATAAATGGATCTGAAGCATTTCTCCTATGAAAGCATGGCTATGTCCAGCCTTCTCAGAATTCTTGTATGGTCAACTTGGAAATTGGACCACATCTACCACAAATTTTCAAAAAAATCATGGAGATAAAAATAAGAATTGGGTTATGACAAAACCCAATTTGTTTTTCATGAAGTACCAAGCCTTTCTTTCCCCAGTAGCCCACCACATGAGAATTTGTCCTATCTTGTCTGCAAGCTTTTTAGTCATATTAAAATCTTTGCACATAACCCAATCAGTAGGTGGTAAAGACAAAACACACCATTGCCAAAGGCTACAACGCTCCTGTGCTTCATTGGAGGTATAAACATTAATAATACCAAAATACAATCCAACAACCTCAAGTAAAACCCAAACTGCTTGATTGGAGGGGTCCACACCCCACGAGACCAAATTATCTTTCCACTTAGCTTCCAAAAGAATGATAGCTCCTCGTCTACCAAGGGAATGATTGGTGGCATAAAAAAAGCTACCAGGCCAAAGAAAATGACAAGTACATTACAGAATAAAGTCAAAAAATCTTAATCTCTTGAAGACAAAGAAATTCAAGGATTACCATAAAACTTGGAGCATAAAGCAATCTCATCTTAGACCAAGTATTTGTGAACTAGGTCCGTTAGCCCTTTGACATTCCATGATAAAAAAAATCATGGAAATCGATCAAAGACTCATATGTCCTACATTTCCTCTTGAATAAATCTTTGTTTTCTTTGGATTTTATTGAATACAAATGTTCACTTAATATTTTTTCGTGTACATCAAGGAACGAGCCTCCATCAATGACCTCTACCAGTTGAAGCAAACCAAATATGAGCATTTTAGAGAATTCTTAGCCAGGTGGCAAGCCTTGTAGAAAAATTCCAATGTAAGCCCCCACCTAAGGATCTCTTGTGGATCTTTATTCATAGCTTACATGATAAACTTTCTTACCACTTAGAAATTGTACCTCTTCACCTTCGAGGCTATGGTAGACCTTGCTAAGTAGGTCAAAGTCATACTCATATGCAGGGGTTAGCTCAAAATTTGAAAAGAAGAGGATAGACACAAGAATCAATATAAGAATAAGCATGTCATAGGTGATAGGGTCACCGATATCTGTTTGACAAATAGGGTGAATACAGTGGCCCATGTAGCACAAAATATTATCTCATCCAAAGAATAAAAGCCTAATAAAAAATTCACAAAACTAGCATTACCTCAATCCACCATCTTGAAACAACTCGTTAAGGCTAAGGTGATAGAACTTCCATAGCCAAAACCTATAAACCTCTTGCAAGGAACATTGGTATAGTCTTGATGAGCATTGTTATTTTCATCGTGTGGTCGATCATAAGATAGATAGATGTAATACCTTGCGTAACATTATCCAGAATGTCATAGATGGAGGTCAGATTGTTGTTAATGATTCTAATGCTTAGTCTTTCTCTAACCAGGACCTTGGGATTTTCTAGAATCCTTTATCTGACCATAACTATAACACCACTAATAGTGTAACCTTTTAGAATATGGCTGGCGTAGTTTTTGTCCTTATTGTACCTCGACAACAACAAAGGCACCAATCTTCTCGATCCCCTATAGTTCTACAAAAAAAGGTAAAAACCCTATATTAGATAGGCCTCCCCTAGTTATTTAGGCTTCTAATATTGGCTCTTTTGATTTACGCCAACAACTAGAGAGTGTGCCCACTAAATTCTCCCTCGAACTCTTGAGAACATCTTCCGTCCTCCATGACATGCTTCTTCAACTTCTAATTGACCGAGTGGTCCCATGATTTACTGCTTGACGATATCACTAATATTGTTCGGACCTTAGGAGGGCACCGCCTCATATATTTTTAGGAGATCAATATTCCCTTATCCGCTATCTCTAGAGACCATCCTTTGCATATCACTTGCCACATCAGAGAAACATATATCAAAAGGTTCTTATTAGATAATGGATCTAGCCTCAATATTTGTAACCTATAATTTTTGCATCATTTAGGACTGACATAACGAGGCCTACAAAAATCAAATTGATTATCTAAGCCTTTGATGGTGGGGAGTAGGGCACTTGTGGTACTATCTCTTTACCCCTAAAAGTTGGTCCCTAAGTCCTTAATACTTCGATTTATGTCATTCCCTATGAAACTTCTTACAATATCCTTTTAGGATGACCATGGATCCATGCTATGAAAGTCGTTCCTTCCAGCGACCATTAGTGTTTCAAATATGAGTGTCAAGGTAAAACTATCTACATTCTTGTTGATCCTAAGCCCTTCGCCTACTACCAAATGGTCTTTATGCCTGAAAGCTTTTGTCCATCCCCACAACTTGCTCCATCCTCAACACCTTCATGTACCTTGGAGTTGTCTCCTATGGAACATACCGCTTTGACCCATAACCATCTGAATATAAGCACTAATAACCAACACCTAAACAATAAACCTTTCAAGGTTAATGATGCTCTAGATAATTGTGATTCCTTCTTGGATCTTGCTACCTCATTTGTTTCACCTTGATATTACGGACACCCCACTACTAAAGGCACAATTGTAAAGATAGAGAGTTGTTCCTTTGCATGTGTTGATACCACCAATGACGAGCATATTTGAGGTGAGAACATCTTTCCACCTGAGCATCAATTTACCTCGTGTTATTTATCTCCCTCTTATCCAATCCTTAAATAGATTCTTGTCAGCATGGGGTACCTCGACAAGGGCCTAGGTTGACACAAACATGGCATTATAGAGCCCTTATAAGTTGACCCCCAACCCAAAACGTTATGGGATTGTGTATATTCCTAGTAAGACTGAGTATTTTCCTTTCTCATTGTCGCTTGATCTTAACAATGATGGCAACCCCTATCCACGACGCCGTAATGATGGTAACACTTCACTTCATGACTCACAATGGGGTGAGGAATATGAGAATGATCTCTAGTCCTTTCTTCAAGCTAGTCCAGGTCGCTTCACATGTTTTGCCAATGCCAATCTTGTCATGACCATGTGTATATTTTTGAGATAGAAGCCATTCCTTCCAATTCTTTCACTCAACTAACATGTGCGGATGAATTTGTCTTTGCAATACATAGCTTCACTGTCTTAGATGTTCTTGAACCACCTCATCTTAGTCAAGCCGGTCTTGGAGACCTAGGTGTATTGCCTACCCCTCCTCAACTTGAAGATAAGCTTCACCTTCTTATTGAAGAAACTATAGATATTAACATTGACACTGACATTGAACCCAAAATTCTTAAGCTTGGCACTACTTTAAGTTTGGTAGAAGGCCAATAATATGCAGATCTTCTCAAAGAATTCCATGACTTCTTTGCTTGAACTTATGCCAACATGCCTTGTTTAAACCCATCTCTTGTTTTCCATCATCTTGTTGTGTGTCCTAAAGCTAAACCTATTAAACAAAAATTGCGTAAAATGCATTCCAAGGTTGTTCTCCTTGTCAAGGATGAGCTCGAGAAGCTTTTAGATGTCAACTTTATTAAGGCAATAGACTATTTCGATTGGATTTCTAATATTGTACTTGTCATAAAGAAGGAAGGTACTATACGAGTATGCACTGACTTTCGAGATATTAACAAAGCTTATTCGAAAGATGATTTCCCCAATATAAATATGATAATTGACTTCACTGTTGGTTGTGGTATGTCTCTCCCTTATGAATGAACTCTGAAGATATAATCATATTTAAATTGTCCAGGACAAACCATTTTTAAACTCCATGTTGATTGTTGTTTGAATCTCAAAAATATCAATGCCACATATCAACGGGTGATGACTTATATTTATCATGATATGATGCATGCCATCGTATAAACTATGTTGATAACCTTTTTGAGTATTTGATTAACCGAGAAGACCATGTCTGTAATCTCCACCTCCACCAGGTCTTTGAACGACTGAGAGATTATAAGGTTCACTTGAAGCCACAAGAATGTGTCTCTGAAGTCACTCGTGACAAAATGCTAGGCTTTATCGTCTCTTGTAAAGGCATTGAGGTCTACCCTAATATGCCTCCTAACAACTTTACCAAGTTTTCAAGGAAAGGTACAAACTCCTAAGATCTTGCTGACAAATGTCAGCTATTCTCCAAAAGCTTTTACTTTTAAAACGCTGAATTGAAATGGTACAGCCATTCTGCATGTTCAATGTCTCGGTTGTGGGCCCAGCCAGTCGTTAAAACTCTGTTGTGGGCCCAGCCAGTCGTTAAAGTTTTATATTTGTGTCACCGACTATGAGCCCACGTGGCATACGAACAATGGATTAAAGGCATCAGCAAATCCGCGTCTAGGTCGCGTCCCTCGTCCTCTCACAGCCTATAAGTTAACTGGGGATGTCCATCCATTTCCATAAGTCAGTCTGAAGTTGTTCGACTGCAATCCTCGAAATTCAGTGCTTCTATTGTTAGAGTTTCTCAAATTCCGAAGAATGGCGGAGGGCAGTGCACCAGAGCACCAGGATCGCGGTCTCTTCGGCATCTTTGGCAAGAAAAAGGAAGAGGAGAGCCATCCGCAAGGGCATGGAGACGCAGGAGAGGTCCACCATGTTGCCGCTGCTCCGCCGGCGTCTCATCAACCCGAACATCACGAGGAAGGCGAAAAGAAGCAGCACTAGGGTTTGAAAGGAAAGCTCCATCGCAGCCACAGTTCCTCCTCCTCCAGCTCTGTAAGTTCATTTAAATACCGTTTCCATTTCAATTTCCTTGGTTAATTGCTTGCCCTTTAGATCGATCTGATCTGACCCATTTGAGAACGTTGTTTGGTGGATACAGTCGAGTGATGAGGAAGAAGGCGGAGGGAAGAAAGAAGGGGGGAAGAAGAAGAAGGGGTCGAAGGAGAAGATTAAGGCCAAGAAAGAAGGCGAAAAACAGCATGGTGAGGATGGGGAGAAGAAAGGATTAATGGAGAAGATAAAGGAGAAGCTCCCCGGCCACCATGGCGAGGAGGAGAAAGGGCATTAGCCATGGCAGTATCGACGATATTTGGTTTAGTGTAAATGCAGAGCTCTGTGTGTACGTTTCTGTTTTCTGTATGCGTTGCTTTGACTGTAATGGGTTGCGTTGTGGGCCCCCACTATATCGATATCTATAATAATGGCTTTGCTTTTGTAACGGTGCGATTGATAAGTCTCATTTCTATTGCTCAGAATTTTTTCCACGTAATGTGTTGGGAAACGTTTTAAAAGAGAGCGATTTGTCGATCTGCGTGCCTCTTTTTCTTCTTGTGCTACAAATACATCCCCTACAAGAATTTAGGATTACGCGAAAGTTTGGTTTGCGTACGATGATTCACAGCTTATCAATGTTTTAAAAAGTTTTAGGCAATTTTTTAGGGGGAAGACGTGGGGGAAGTCCATGTTCAATGTCTTACTTCCTTGCAATGAATTTTATAATACGACTATTAAGTGATGAGCAAACTCAAAGAGATCAATTGTTTGTTAGAATATATTAAGTATAAATGATATATTTAAATTTCAAAATTTTAATTTAATTAGTTTTTGGTTATTGAAGTATATTGTATAATATTATTTGTTATTGAAGTTTGAAGTTTAATTTTTTTTAATAATTTTAAAAATTATTAAGAAGAATTTTATTTGTTATTGGATTTGAAATTTAAATTTTTAGTTAAGTTTCAAAATTCTAACACTGAATATTTTATTTAACGATTTCACATAATATGTTATTTAAACAATATTATTTATTTAATGTATATTTATCCAATCAAACTTAAACTTTAATTAATTTGATTAACAAGATTATGGTACACAATTCTAAAATCATAAAATTTAAACTTTAAACTTTTATTATATATTTAATTTTTTTAGTGAGTTTACACATGTTTTTATGTCAGGTCATAGTCCCCTCATACATAATGAAATTTAAACCTTAAACCTTTTAAAGAAATCAAAACCCTTACCATTACAATAACCATTATAAATTTTAAAATTTTACACAAAATAATATAAAAAATTTTATTATTCAATTTTTTTTCGCATTTTATCTTTATTTTTTACGTCAATTTTCATTATTGCGATCTATCAACTTTAAAACTGAAAATTCTATAGTTTTAAAAAGGACGATTCTCTAATTTGCGACTTTGTTGATGAGGGGTTAGAATTTTAGAATTTATGTAGGTTTTAAAAAAAAATGGAAGAAAGGGACATTCAAGCAACTTTTCCAAAGGTTTTTATTTTGACTTGGAAGAGAGTGTGTTTTTTTCCTCCTCATTTTTAATATTTTTAATGATGTTAATGTTTTTAAATAAAATGAAAAAAAAAATTTAAAAAAATTATATACGTTCAAAATTGTTTTTTGTTTTTCTTAAAAAAAATTTGGAAAATCTTAAAAATAAAATAAAAAAATTATATACATGTTAATGTTTATTTTTTCATGTTAAAAAAAGTTTTAAAGTGTTGTTTAGTGATAAAATAAGCA
>JAQPPZ010007852.1:0-15029 GCA_028583015.1 Wollemia nobilis | reverse complement strand
GTGTTCTATTATCTAGATTAGATCACACTAAATCTAGATAATAGAACATACCCAATTGCTAGTCCTACTAAGGGTCTGTATAATTATTTGAATAACAATCATACGGGCTACTAGACTATATTAGGCATATAGAGAGCCTAGGCCACTAGCCACCCACATAGGGTACTGTATGTACTTACAACTAGTAAGGAATATATTGTAGCGGGCTAGTGGAAGTTATAAGGAGATATATTACCACCCCTCACATATAATATTGGCCCTATATCTAGAAGGTCACTTCCACTTATCATTGGAAGCCCACATATTTATTCTCTCATATATCAATAGGTAAATAAATAGGTGTCAAGCATATTGGAAACTTTAGTATATAGGAATTCCATTGAATGCATAGGTTGGTTTCGGTATATCAAAGGTAGGGAATATAAGGTTTCTAAAACATTTTCTCTTTATTCTTTAATAAAATCTATATACATTAAAGTTTAATCAATCCTCTCTCATCCCCCTAAATATATGACCAAGAAATGCTACTTGTAGTTCTATTCATCACCTAGCCGTTAACCTTCATCCTCCTATGGAAGATCATGAGGACAAATCTATGTTTGAGAATCCAAACTTCAATCAAGAAGAGGAGGTTTCTACACTTTCATGTTCTGTAATACCTACCCATGAAATGGATGGAAGAGTACCATTCTAATCCATAAATCACATGGATTACTTTTGACAGAAGCTTAGGGAAGTTGTAAAGACCTTTATTATGGAAGGTTATAAAATAGTAGGTGTATCTACAATGGAGGGTTCACTCACAAAACATACCCATAAATCTATCTCAAACTCTTTTCTATTAAATCAGTTGGATCTATCATTTGGATCTATAAGTATAAAAATTAATATATTAGCTTCTCATTTTATTTATTTAAATCCTCGTATAATCACCACTTACATGGATACTTGAAGATAAAATAACCTACTTCTTTTGTGATACCACTCATCTTTGACTATCTTTGAAAAAATACTAGTTGTCTCATATATCAATAGGAAAGCACAAGCTACACTCCCAATAAGAGTTTTCCATCAAGTTTCTCGATCTCTATTCCTCATATTAATAACCTTCATTCTAATCTCACAAGCATGGGTATGGATTAACAAAAACCCTAAAATTGTAATCTTTCATCCTTCATATTCAAATCCTTTCATCTCAGGTACCTTGGGAATAAATCATACAATGTTAGCTTAAACATTGTATATCATCAATAATTCCTTCTATTTCTTAGTATGTACCTTCTATGCAATAAAATCATACTTTCAATAAATTTCAAGCTTTAGCAATTGAAACAAAAACTAAAAATCATTCAAGAGTCTTCATTTAGTCAGAAGTATTCATACAATAAAATGTGAAACTAAAACCTAGAACCTTTTATAGCTAGTCATCATTTTCCTTCTAACTTTGAAACTCCTAACTTTTAGATGTATTATGGGAAGCAAGATATCATCAACCATATTTAGTTTCTTAGAACCACTTGTAGTGATTTTTAATATAATGAAAACATTACCACTTAAGATATTACCTAATATCGTTAGTAGAACTACCTTTAAATATTACTTCAAATAAAGAGTTTGGATGGCTAGACTCTTTGAAGAGTTTGGAATGGATATTGCTTCCTTCATAAATATTTATGGTGACAACACCTCCACCATCTCCATGACAAAGAATATAGTGTTTCATAGCAAGAATAAGCACAATGATATTTTACATCACTTCATTCATGACATGGTCCAAGATGGGTTCATTGCTTTTGAGTTTTACTAATTAGTAGATCAAATTGCAAATATTTTTACCAAGGCATCGGACAATTATTTTTTAGAATTTGATGACCTTGATTGGTGTTGGAACCATTAAAAAGGGATAATGAAGAAAATTTGATATCTAATACTTTATACCATATTTTTTTGGAGCATTCTAAGCATTTTGGATCCATCTCCTACATTTTAGGGGATATTTCCTCTATTTTTGGTACCTTTTCTTAAATGATGATTTAATTATTATTTTATTAATTAAATATTCCTCAAATGATTCAAATATTTGTTGGACATATTTTAGGAGGATTTATTTATTATGTAACTCCAAAATTTTCTCCTTTGATCACTCCTAAAATTTAGGAGCTCTTGTAGTCAACTAAGAGCTCTTGTAGTTAACTAGTCATAGTGGGAGTTGTAATGCATAATTTACTCCCAATAATTATCCTATGATTTAGGATTGTGTTAGTTAACTAAACACTTATTTCTGAAGTGTTCCACTCATGTGTAGTTGCTAGTTCATGCACATGATTTAATTTAGGAACTATTTTAGCATATTTTTTATCATAATACAAGTCAAGAACAAATAATACTGTCATATTTTTTATCATATTTCTACAATTGTAGATTTTTACAATGATTCAACCATTGGATGTACAAAATATATCTACTATTTTTGGTTTATTATATTTGTCATTTGTAGGTTTGATCATGTTATGGATTTGGCCATTGATTGTTGATTTTTTTAGTCCATGCTATTGTTACAATAAAATAGAAATTCCATCCATATTATTTTGTATTTGGTATCATAATATTTCATCTTATGCAAGCTACTAGAGGTTCCTTTGTCTCTTCTACATAGCATTAAAATCTTCAAGAAAAATACAAGATTTAAGGTTCTTGACTTTTATCACCTAATAATAGAAAAAATTATTAAGGTTGGATGGAATATGATAAGCCTTACCCTTGTATTTGTATTTAAGGAATTGATGAAGAGTTTAATAAATATCCCACACCTCATGAATTTATGGCCTCCTAAGAAGAATGTTGTACATTGCATCACATGGCATGACATAGAAGAGAGTGTTGAGATTTTAATGTACAACACTAATTGGTAATACTATAATTCCACTAGCCTCATGTTCCCCATTGTTGAAAGACCTGATGACAAGATCATATTTATTCAAATATTGTTTGGTTAGCCCAAAATGATTCATAAATATCAAGCTACAAATATTGAGACTAAAAATATTATTAACTAATATTTGCTTGATGAATTTGTTAATGATATGGAATATGATGTATAATGGGAGATATTCATCCTTATGGAATTATATAGTTGCATTATTAACCCCAATAGAGCCTACTTAGAGGTAATATCATTTGGATTGATATTTTGAGGAATGGCTTGTTCACTCAAAAGTTTAATCAAGACATCTTAGTGGTTTATAGAAGTCCTAAGAAGTACAATAAGAGATTTTGGCTAGGGTACTCTCAAGTTGATGAAATAAATCAAAAACACCTTTAGCCTTTATCCTTAATTGTATGATTAAAGGAGACACTTTAGGTGGAGAAGTTATTTTTATGCAAAGGACCAAGGGAGGTCTTGAAGGTTAGTTAGATGGAAAATTTCTATATTGTTGTATGGTTACAAAACACATGTGAGATAATGATTATAATAATATAGTATCACAACCATCCCTTGATTTGGAGGTGGGACATTGATGTATTGAACATAATTTGCTACATTTTAATTTTGATTGTGATTAGGAAACAAAATTTAGAAACTTTTAAGATCTTGATTGGAAGAAGAGTGAGAAATAGAGTTATTGAGAATAACTTGACCTTTATCAATTAGATCTTGTATCACATTACTAAGGCTTATACATCTATTAGTCACATGACTAGTGATGCAATAAAAGGCACATTGCTTATTGGGATGAAACCATGAAGCCTTTTCCCTTCTAGGTTCAATAGGTTTGATAAGTTGATGATTTATCATCTTGGATTTCATGAATTTATCTAGCATGGATGAAAGAGGTTCCTCTAGTCGAGAGTACCTCATTTTATGTCTCTATTGTTGTGGACTCCATAAGATAATATTTTAAAGGTTTGTGGTAGCACTAACATTATTGTTTTGGCATGAGTCCATGACTACATCACCTATAATATGTTTGTTCTTGTACAACCCTTTTACGCTAGAGGTAGACTTATCTTCCTCTTTGTGCAACTTATTATTGAATTGCCCTCTTTTGAGAGGGAAAATCTCTTGTATTTTGACCATTTCAATTGCATATTCTAAATAAGAAACATCATTTATCTCCAAGTAGAATGCCAGTTGCTCAAAAAGGTTCCCTATAAAAATATCTAATGGGTCTCTAGGTGGAGGGACATATTGCAATATCCCCACTATGGCTCACCATATTTCTAGGAAGTTGGAATTTTTTTTGTCTTTAGATTGGATGAATTAGTATATATCACTAACAATGACCTTTTTCTCAATGTAGATAAATAATTATTTGACAAATATTTTACCAAGATTTCTAAATATTTTAAATTTATGCCTTGGTTTTTGGTAGTAATATTTAAAGGTAGTTCTACTAAGGATATTAGGTAATATCTTAAGTGGTAATGTTTTCATTATAATAAAAATCACTACAAGTGGTTCTAAGAAACTAAATATGGTTGATGATATCTTGCTTCCCATAATACATCTAAAACTTAGGAGTTTCAAAGTTAGAAGGAAAAGGATGACTAGCTATAAAAGGTTCTAGGTTTTAGTTTCACATTTCATCGTATGAATACTTCTGACTAAATAAAGACTCTTAAATGATTTTTAGTTTTTGTTTCAATTGCTAAAGCTTGAAATTTATTAAAAGTATGATTTGATTGCACAGAAGGTACATACTAAGAAATAGAAGGAATTATTGATGATATACAATGTTTAAGCTAACATTGTATGATTTATTCCCAAGGTACCTGAGATGAAAGGATTTGAATATGAAGGATGAAAGATTACAAGTTTAGGGTTTTTGTTAATCCATACCCACGCTTGTGAGATTAGAATGAAGGTTATTAATATGAGGAATAGATATCGAGACACTTGATGGAAAACTCTTATTGGGAGTGTAGCTTGTGTTTTCCTATTGATATATGAGACACTTAGTATTTTTTTAAAGATAGTCAAAGATGAGTGGTATCACAAAAGAAGTAGGTTATTTTATCTTCAAGTATCCATGTAAGTGGTGATTATACGAGGATTTAAATAAATAAAATGAGAAGCTAATATATTAATTTTTATGCTTATAGATCCAAATGATAGATCCAACTGATTTAATAGAAAAGAGTTTGAGATAGATTTATGGGTATGGTTTGTGAGTGAACCCTCCATTGTAGATACACCTACTATTTTATAACCTTCCATAATAAAGGTCTTTACAACTTCCCTAAGCTTCTGTCAAAAGTAATCCATGTGATTTATGGATTAGAATGGTACTCTTCCATCCATTTCATGGGTAGGTATTAGAGAACGTGAAAGTGTAGAAACCTCCTCTTCTTGATTGAATTTTGGATTCTCAAACATAGATTTGTCCTCATGACCTTCCATAGGAGGATGAAGGTTAATGGCTAGGTGATGAATAGAACTACAAGTAGCATTTCTTGGTCATATATTTGGGGGGATGAGAGAGGATTGATTAAAATTTAATGTCTATAGATTTGATTAAAGAATAAAGAGAAAATGTTTTAGAAACCTTATATTCCCTACCTTTGATATACCAAAACCAACCTATGCATTCAATGGACTTCCTATATACTAAAGTTTCCAATATGCTTGACAACCTATTTATTTACCTATTGATATATGAGAGAATAAATATGTGGGCTTCCAATGATAAGTGGAAGTGACCTTCTAGATACAGGGCCAATATTATATGTGAGGGGTGGTAATATATCTCCTTATAACTTCCACTAGCCCACTACAATATATTCCTTACTAGTTGTAAGTACATACAGTACCCTATGTGGGTGGCTAGTGGCCTAGGCTCTCTATATACCTAATATAGTCTAGTAGCCCATATGATTGTTATTCAAAGAATTATACAGACCCTTAGTAGGACTAGCAATTGGGTATGTTCTATTATCTAGATTTAGTATGATCTAATCTAAACAAATACAATTATTAAATTGGGTGCGTTCTATTATCTAGATTTAGTGTGATCTAATCTAAAACTTCACATTCTTTTACAAATTTTTTGATGTAATTTTTCATTCCTACCCAATAGAAGGAGGTAGTGGCTCCTTTGTAGGTTTTTAAGAACCCTGAGTGGCCTGCAGTGGGTGAGGTATGTAACTCATGAAGAAGTTTTTCATGATAAGTTGAATTGGGGGTAAGGACCATACTCCCTTTGTATCTTAATATATTGTCCTTCCAAGTGTATGGAGTTTTTCTACTAGGATTATGTTGAAGTTGTTGAATTAAGGCGTGGATAGTAGGATCATTTATCCATTCTTCATGCACCTCATCTACCCATTTAGGAATAAGGGAGGAAAGAGCATGGACTTGAGGCATATCTTCAAATTTTCTAAAAAGTGCATTGGCTGCCATGTTGTCCTTTCCCTTTTTCTATGTAATTTCATAATCATAGCCAATAAGTTTAGTAACCCATTTTTTTTGTTCCGTGGTATTAGTCCTTTGTTCCAAAAAATACTTCAAGCTATGATGGTCAATGCGTATAATGAAATTTTGGCCAATAAGGTAAGGCCTCAAATGTTGAATAGCATGGACAATCGCCAACATCTCTTTTTCATACATAGAGCGAGCTAAATTCTTAGGAGAAAATGCTTTGCTTATAAAATCTAGAGGCCTTTCATCTTGCATGAGTACGGCTCCCATTCCTATTCCTGAAGCATCACTTTCAATGACGAATGGTTTAGAAAAGTTGGACATGGCTAGAAAAAGGATGGTACACATTGCAGTTTTCAAGGTGATAAAGGCTTCATCCACTTTAGACGACCATTTGAAAGCATTTTTCTTAAGTAATGTTGTTAGAGAAGCAGTTATTTTACCATAATTTTCGACAAATTTTCTATAATATTTCGTTAGTCCAAGAAACCCACGTAGAGCTTTTAAGGTTTTTGGAATAGTCCAATTTTTCACCTCCTTGATTTTGGAAGGATCTACCATAACTCCTTCCTTTGAGACAATATGCCCTAAGTATTCAATTTCTTGTTTTCCAAAGGAACACTTTGATATTTTTGCATAAAGTTGATTTTCCTCCAAGATTTGGAATGCTTGTCTAACATGGTCTAAATATTCTTCCCATGTTTTGCTATAAATCAAAATGTCATCAAAGAAAACTAATATAAATTTACGAAGAAAAGGGTAAAATACCTTATTCATTAGACTTTGAAAGGTAGAAGGAGCGTTTTTCAGGCCAAATGGCATCACCAAGAATTCGTAGTGCCCTTCGTGAGTGCGAAAGGCCATCTTAGGAATATCCTTTTCATTGACTCGTATTTGGTGATAGCTTGACTGTAAGTCTAACATGGAAAAATAAGCTGCCCCGTGGAGTTCATCTAATAGCTCGTCTATGATCGAAATAGGAAATTTATCTTTGATGGTCATTTTATTAAGCACTCGAAAATCGACACATAAACGCCACGAGCCATATTTTTTTCTAACTAAAATAATTGGAGAGGAGTAAGGGCTTTTACTAGGTCTAATGACTCCTGCCTTAAGAAGCTCTTGTACTAATTTCTCTATTTCATTATTTTGGAGGTATGGATAAGGATAAGGTCTAATATTAGTAGGGTGATGCCCTAGAAATAGTGGAATAGTGTGATCGTGACTTCGTTGTGGAGGTAATCCTTTTGGTTCATTGAATACCGCCTTATGGTGGTCTAAAATATTTTGTAACTCTGGTGTCTCGTCTTCTTTATGACTAGGTTGAATTGAAAATAATTTGGCGATCATTCCTTTGTTTCCTCTTCGGATAATTTTCTCCATTCTATGCGAGCTGACGATTTGGGAAGGGACTGATTTCAGGCCTTGGATAATATAGGTTTGGTTCTTTGCTATGAATTTCATCCATAGTTCATCAAATTACCATTGGACTACGCCCAAGGTTCGTAACCATTGTATGCCTAGTACAATGTCGCACCCACCTAGGGGTAGGACGTACATGTTGCCTTTCATGTTATAAACCCCCATAGTTAGTTTTATATTTTTGCATTTTCCTTTGCATGCAATTTTTTTGCCATTTCCAATCATCACTTCGGAGTTATTGCAAGGGTATATAAAACAATTTGCTTGTTTAGCCACCTTTGGATCGATAAAATTGTGCGTGCTACCAGAATCTAGGAGCATGGTAAGGTTTTTTTTCTTAAAATACCCTTTAACTCGCATTGTTTGAGGGGCAAAAAATCCGACAAGGGCGTTGAAGGAAACCTTTGGTGCATTTTATTTGTCACTTTCAAGTGTGTTGGATAATTCCTCTACTTCGAGTTCAGGTTCCTCTTAAGTAGAAATCTCTTCCTCTGTGGCATCTAGAATATATAATTTCCATGAGACACATTTATGATTTTTGTCAAATTTCTCATCGCAATGGTAGCAAAGACCCTTAGCTTGTCTTTCCTTCATTTCATCGAAACTCAGACACTTAATTGGTAGAGTGAGGTTAATTTTAGGGGTTGTGTAGGAGTTTTGGGTTCATCCATTTTGCATTGGTTTGGGGTTGGTATAAGTGTTTGATGGTTTCCCCCAAGTTGGTTTTGTGAACCGATTCCATGCCTTGATTTTGTCCTCTGCTAATTTTGCCAAGTCGATGGTCTCTAACATGTTTGTAGGGTTATACATTTGCACCTCTATTCAAATTTCTTCTTTTAATCCGTTGAAAAAACATTCTTGAAAGAAGGTAGTGTCTAATCTAGATGTTTGATTAGCTAGCCTTTCAAATTTTGTTTGGTATTCGCTTACCGAAGTGGTTTGGCATAATTTAGTGAGGGCCCCTGTAAAGCTTTGAAACTTGCTAGGGCCAAATCGCACTAATAGATTATGTGTAAAGGTTGACCACATCGGAGTGTCGTTAGTTTTCTCGAACCATTGGTACCATTGGATGGCGTTGTTTTCCAAGTGGAAGGAGGCGATATGCACTTTTTGCATTTCCAAAATTTGATTTAGTGAGAAATATTGCTCTGCTCGGTAGATCCAGTTTGTAGGGTCTCCTCCTTCAAATTTTGGGAAGTCTAATTTGGTCTTTCGTGGTAGAATGGAAGTTTGTGGACCTCCTAACATTGGTCGGTTTGATGACCTGTGTTTGTGTGAATTTGCATGTGTTGTTGCTTGATTTTGACTGATGGCATCAAGTTTAACATCCATTGCAAATATTTTCTCGAAGAGTTCTCTTGTGGTACGGTTATTCTCCTCTCTTTCCTATTGAACTTCTTCAGCAAGTCTTTTGTGTTTCTCATGAATGGAATCCAGTGATCATCGTCCTTCAGCCATTGCGGTTGGTGTAGGTAACGATCAATACGACTTGGTACAAGTGAGAAAATAAAAATTAAAAAAAAATTTAATTTTTTTCCTTTGCATTTCGAACGTCGAAAACCTTGATGTTGCGTTGAAGATTTTAGCTTTTTCAAAACAGCCACCGGTCACCACGTGAAAGGTCGAGCAATTTGGGTGTAAGACAACTTAATTCGTACCTTAGGAGAAGGTTTAATTTTCTACGAGAATTTTGACACGGATCCGTGATGTGTGAATGTTGTTTGCATCCTCACGAATGTGGACTGGCTGAAATGTGCGGTGGGAAAAAAAAATTTAATGGTGAATTTGCTCCTTGATCTAGCTCTGATCCATATGGTATGAAACTAAATGGTGCGGGAAGCAGGATCATTTTTATATTGAATCACTTTTTGATTGTAAGGTAGAAAACCCACAATAGACTTAATTTATATATTTGTTCGATGATGCCTTATTATCATATGTGGATTGCATTTAGATACCTAGTCTAATAGTTGTAAGAGTGAAGGTTGTGACCCTATAATATAATTAATAAATAATATAATTAATTAGGACATGTTAGGAGGGTCCTAACAACTGCTCTTATAAGGCATAAAATAGAACTATAATATTACACCAATTTTTTGATTTGAGCATGTTGTATTCTTAATGCAACTGGATATTTATGATATTTTTTTGAATGGGGTTAATGTCTTGGAATCCAATTTTGGATCATATTTTGAAATTTGAGGAATTTTCTTAATATTTGATAAATCAGTATCATACTTAATTCTTATGGGACTGCTATTATTTTCTAATTTTGAACACTCTAAACCACATTCAACTATATTTTCTCTATTATACTTTGAATATAACTATGCTTACCTAATTTAATATTCTAATACTTCTTCATCAGTATTGTCTTCTATAGGAGGCATGTCTAGATCATGTTGGTACATGAAATTTGATTTATCAATTCAAATTCTTGTAATTCATCATTAGTTATGTATGAATCATATACTGGTTCTTCTTTTGCATCCTCTATTTCATAAAATTCAATCATTTTTAACTGCCATAACTAGAAATAATCTTCATTTTCACATATTCTCCAATTTTTTGATACTTTAGGATATTTATTTTCAATCTATATACATTATGCATATGTTATTTTGAATATTCTTCAAATCTTGATAAATATCCAGCTTTTTTCATGGCTAAAACCAACTGGTCCTCCTTATATTTATTAGCATTTTGAGAAACATATTTTGTTATTAAAGCGATGTATAATTCATCTAATCCATTTGTATATACATCATTTTTTGAATCCATGCTAGCATTTGTCCACCAATTTAAAGCCATACTAGCCATATACCTAGAAGTCAATTCTATTGTAGTTTGATTATCTAAATTGTGCACTTATTGAGCTATTTTGTAATGGTTAGTACAGATATAAATTTTTTCTCTAGCATCTATAATACCACAAATATTTAGTAATAATGTACTTTATTTGATATTATAACTATCAAACTTTGTACAACTTCTTTCTCCTTGGAAGACTGTTCTAAACATTTTGGCTTGAGGATATTTCTCAGTCTTTCCTAATTTTTTCTACAACTGATAATATGTAGTAGGCACAATATTTTATGAACTATGACCCATTTTAACTTCTTTATGGTCTTTCTTAGCCAATTTTGACTGGTCTTATTTTTGTTTCTTTTGTTCTTCAGTATATTGAGTTATTGTTTCCAATTTTTTATTATATTCTTCATTTCAATAGTTATTTCTTCTAAATATGGTTCCATGTTTTCCATATGAGATTCAAAATATCTAGTCTAGTTTTTTATTTAATTAAGTTGCCTAATTTCTCGTTTTGGTTAGAAGTATCTTCAATGGGATGTTCTATAATAAAATAGACATTTGCCCTAGTTTCAATTTTTTTAGGTTCACCCTCTAGTGAGACATGATGTTTAAACTTTGGAGGCCACTGGCCACATTGGATAATTTTTTTTCCCTTTTTGGAGAATGTAATAGATGTAGAATATCTTGGATTTACTTTAGATAATTGTCCATTCTGGAACATTTTCATTTGAAGCTATATCTATATTCTAAAGGTTTAATTCTATTCCTATAGGACTACAATATGGATTTAAAATCTCTTTATACTTTGATGCTTCTATTAAGACACCATTTCTAAAAAGGAGTA
Source organism: Wollemia nobilis (assembly GCA_028583015.1). Lineage (NCBI taxonomy): Eukaryota > Viridiplantae > Streptophyta > Pinopsida > Araucariales > Araucariaceae > Wollemia > Wollemia nobilis. The sequence goes on along the minus strand of JAQPPZ010007852.1, from coordinate 3,531 downwards.
TATAATCTCCAAATAGTACATGAATCCCAACCAAAGAGTTTTCTAATAAAATACCTTTGATAATTTTTAAGGGCTCTTTCAATATAATGAAATCCCTTCAATTTTAACCTTATAACTCAATTTTATAGAGGCGAGTATGGCTATTATTTTTACATCCAACATAGATCTTAGATTAAAATTATATCTAGCTTCTAAATTTAAATAAATACTTTAGGGTTCTTTTTTACGAGGGGTCTCAAACCCTATTACATTTAAAGAGAGGATGATTATTGTTTCCATTTCTCTTGGGGCTATCTTTCTCTAAGAACCCCAACTATAATTTTTATTTACTAGATAAAATTTATTTCTTAACTTTTTTGGGTAATTTTTAAGTAGGATTCTCTTCCTATCATAAACTCTTGATATTTCATATTATAATGTGTGGTATAAGGTTGCAAGTCATAAGCTATAGATTTGGTGCTTCATGGTTTTAAAATAGTAGTCATCGAATATTTTTGAAAAATGCAAAAATGATCATTGCATGAATTATGAGAATTTTTTTTAGGGTCATATATTCCTTGGCTGAACGATGACAAGAGGTGGTAAAACAAGCATAAATTTCTATGATGATGGTGGTAATAGTGGAGCAACCACAAAGTGGTATGGCGGTGATGATAGAGAAACCACAAACTATGGTGGAAATGGAGTAACCATAAATTATGGTGGTAACAAAGTAACCACAAACTATTGTGGTAGTGCTAGCGGTGACTAAGCAACCATAGGTGTTGGATGTTGGTAATATCCTTATAGTGGAAAAAGTATTCAACCATAAGAGACTACTTAGGGTTTTGGATTCCCTAGCTGAATAACCACAAGAGATAAAATAGCAACTACAAACTACCACAATGATAATAATACTATTAGAGCAACCATACATTATTATGGTGGGGCAACAATGATGAAACAACCACATTTTCAAATGAAATCCTAGGTGTTTATGATATGGAAGAAGGTGACAAAGATTTTGAAATTGGGTTTCAGGTGGGAACTTCTATTATAGGGACTCAATAGGGGTTTAAAGTTTGAAATGGCAGGGGGATAGGAATTTGTACAAGAGCATTTGACCTTGGAGATTCATGGCTTCAAATTGTGAGATGTAAGAAAAAGGCTCCACTAGGTAATTTTATTCTTTCTCTAGAAAGAGAGAATTATGGTGTCAAACAACCTCGCATGAATGACTACTATCCAAGGAGACCATTGCTTGATAGTAAATTTATGGGTATTCATATTAACATCCATGCACTCCAAATGTGGGCTATGGACAAATGGTAATCTATGGGACATATGAAAATAGAAGTAATACCCAAAATAAATTCTTGATATTATTGAACTACGAGGGATCAAAAAGGTTCCTCCAATAAGGGCCATGGTCCTTTGGATATCAAGGGTTGTTTCTCAAGAGGTGGTCCATAGACTTTAACCCTTTAACTAAGAGCATCAACCAAGCCCCTATATTGATAAAATTATGACTCCCTATGTATTTTTGGTAAAAATATATATTGGTAAGGATGGCCTATCGATTGAGGTACCTAGTGGTAATGAATTGTACAATGACAACCACATCAAGACTTATTTACACATGGGTGTGCATAAATATGGACATGGATAAACCACTTGTTAATTCAATTAAATTGATATCTATCTATGGGTCATGGAACTAGATTATTGAGTATGAAAACCTTCTAGTGAAGTGTGACTCTTGGTATAACATGGGGCACCTTAATTGGGATTTTTCTCAAAAGAAAAATCAAGACTACTTAAGTCTTGGTTATGCATTTATTATAAAATTGTATTTAAATGATTATTACACACCTTTTATATTACTTTAAATGACCATATATACATATTAAGGATTATCTAATTTTATCCTTCATAAATTGATAGTAGTTTATAACTTTAAATGAACTGATGTTTAGAATATTATGTTATTTTATATAAATAATTTATAAAAAATATTGATAGAATTATAAATAATAGGACACAAATATACCTTTAAGAATTAATGTAGGATAATTTCAAGACTACTTAAGTCTTGATTTTGTTATAAAATAATTCCATCCAAACTATAATTTTATAATTACATTAATATTATCTACAGTAATTACTTTTCCTAAATGTAAAAATATAAAATAAAACATATATTTAAAATAAATATAAATAAAAAATGATCATATTTTAATCATTTCTGCTTTTTATATTTAATTAAGTATTGTTTTGATTGTTACATCATTTTCACTTAAAATAAATAATTCAATGGTTTTTTTATTAAAGGAGGTGTTCTCCTTTTAATTATAATTTTTAAAATTAATAGAAGAAATCATATAAAAAATTTAAATTGTTTCATTTGAAGAAAGAAAGACCACTATATATGTTGTCAAGTATTTTATATTTATTTTTTAAGTATGAATATATTTAATGTACAAATCATTTCTTTATTTTTATGTTTGAACATTGTAAAAAAATAATACATATTCTTATTCTTTGTTAGCTTATAATTTTTTAAATTATTTTATATATATTTTTAAAATATATTAAAATAATTTTTAATACTTTTAGTATTTCGTTTTATATGTTATAGTTAATTTTTATATTAATTCAACCACAATTAAGGTTATTTCTTATGTTTGTCGTGAAATCGTGGGTATTTTTTATCTTAGGAAGCTTTCCATAGTAACTTGCTAGATCACTTATAAAATTATATATGTGGTAAAAATTAAGGTTTTTTTAATGTACTCTGAAATCTCATTAAACTAAATTAGACGAAAAATACGCACAAGTTGATGTAAGGGTAAAAAGCACTGCATAATTTATGCTGATACATTTAACTTATAATATGTACTATAATTAAATGGTATTTTTTAAAATGTTATGAGTCTGATTTTATTAGGACTTACTTCCATCAAATAATAAAACATTATATTGTTATTAACTCAATTAAATTATAGTTAGGTTGTTTTTTTATTAAAATTATTTTTTATATGTGTTTGACTAATATATTTATTATTCATTTTTTTTCTCTATAAATATGATGATATTTCCAAGATATTGAGCTTAATGTTATTTTTATTATTAATAATAATTTAATAATTTGCACATCTGGCTTAATTGATATATATATTTATCCTTTTAATGATGATTTTGATCTTTATAAGAAGTTGATTCGTGAATCCCCTCAATTAAAATATGTTTTTATTTTTTAATGATAATTTTGATCTTTATAAGAATTTGGCTAGCATATGCATAATTGTTAGTTAAATTTTCATATGATTTTATGTAAGTGATATTTTCATTATTTCTATAGTTTCATTTGGAATCACCATCAAGATTAATATTGATAAGTTGGATATTTTTATTTTAACATTATTGAAGCAACTCCTTTTCCTTAACTTTGTTATTGCATACAATTCTTCCATGTATATTAAAAATCCTATGATCAAGAGGATCACACCTCTTTTTTTTTTTATGTCTACGAGTTTCCATGACTTATAAACA
>JAQPPZ010007851.1:0-126917 GCA_028583015.1 Wollemia nobilis | reverse complement strand
CGATGGTTGAGCACACACTATTGGTTTACCTCCTATATTATTAAACGATGATGCAGGTCAAACGTCTAGGTGTATTTATGGGAGTATGAAACCCCCAAGCAAATCCACTAGGTTCACAAACTTGAAAGGTTCTTCATCTGATGACACTATGTGAACTCATCCCTCATGAATATATTTTACACATTGATGTAATATGGAAGGAACACAACTCATTTCTTGAATACAAGGCCTCTCGAGTAGAATGTTATATTGCATGGTGCTTTGGATCACATGACACATCACAGAGATGGTATTTAGGCCTACCTAAATAGGTAGGACAATTATGCCAACCGTCGAGCATAGGACATCATTAAACACTCTCAATGTGAAGTTGGTGGGCACAATATGTGACTTGGGCAACTTTAGATGACTCAATGCCTTTGTCGTTATTATATTGATCAATGAACCAGTGTCAATAAAGACCCTCTTGAATGGCATGTGATTAACACATACGATGATATGCAATGATAGGTCCGTTGTATCTGTAGGAACCATCCTAATTTCATGATCATAAAATCAGATCATAGGCTCCTGGCACTATTGTATGTGTCCCACAAAATTGGTAAATGCCTAAGCATCTTGATACTGTACTTCAATGGACCTTAGAATTTCCATGAGAGTCTCCTTGTGCCTATGGTATTGCTGTATCAACTCATAAATAGATAAATTTGTAGGTGTTATCTACAGGTTTTGAACCAACCTGCTTCATATAGTCACCATCGGCCTTGTTGATGGGCTTGGGATATTATGAGCTGGCTGCTGATTAGGCATAGCTTGTATCCTTATGGGAGTGCGAGGTTGACTTATATTCTCATATCTACCATGCCTGGTAACAACATTAGCCATGCCTACAAACCCTTGGGTAGGTGGTTTGACGCACACTTGATTAACCTGGCCAATGTTGTTGCATGGTGCCTCATGGTTTGGCAATGGATTTTTATAAATCCCCATGTTTTGGTTGTCAAGAACCAACGAGTTATTTGGCACAATAAGCTCTTCCTTATCAATCATATTATGCATAATGTGTTTGAAGGACCAACACACTTCGATGTCATCCCCCTTCACATGATGGAAGATGCAAAATAGGTCATATTGATATCCCTTTGACTTGGGATGATTCAGATCGACCAACTTAACCTTGGATAGCCTGATTTCCTTAGCCTCGCATAACTGATGGAATATTGATGTCAATGGTTTTGTCAAAGGTGTGAATTTGTGAGGTGGGCATTGTTATTTATTTTTACTCCTATAATTATTATTGTGCTTTTTATACTACGTAGGAGGAGGTTGGGCCTGATAATTCTGCTTTTGTTACCCTTTATCCTCTTTGGAGGTTTAGCACCACCTGATTTACATGGGCCTATTTGACCTATTGTTTTGTGGAGTTCTTCTTATGCCCCTCATTCCTGTTCTTGAGATTCAAGTTGTCTTCTTGCAACTTGATATCCTCAATTACTTTGGCTTGCACCAAAGCTTCCTCAAATGTTGGATACTACTATAGTGCAATAATAATGAGATGTGCTTGGCATAACTCTTGGTGAAAATTCAAGTCAGTTCCGTAGTAGGAATAGGGAATGGCAGATTTTCCATTAATCTCCTCCACCTATTTTTGTACTATTCAATTGGATCATCATCGTGTTGAGCTAGTTCAACCAGATCAGAAAGGTTAGCCTATTTACTAATGCCAAAAGAAAAGCATTCAAGGAAAGTGTCAGCTAGTTGCAAAAAATTGGTGATACTGTGCTTCTTCAGGTGATTGAACCATTCATGGGTTGGGCCTGAGAGGGTTGTCATGAATGTACGCAAAAGCAAGGCATTGTTTCTTATAATCTAGAAGCATACATCCAAAAATATTGTGACATGCTCTTACGCATCTTCGTCACCTTTGAATTTATTTAACTTAGGCATGATAAAATACTTAGGGTATGCTGGAGTAGGCACCAAGGGGTCCAAAGGCTCGTTATGAATCTTGCTCAATGTCAACTCTTGAAAAGTCACGCCTTGCCTCTTGATTGATTTTACCTTCTCAGCTAAGGCTTTATAGGCCTACGAGGATATAAAGTCTTCCTCACTAAGCTAACGTAGGGGTGGTCTTAGAGGTACATTCTTCCTTTGTCGAGATTGAGGACGTTGCTCTTCCTCATCTTCAACTTGGGAGTCTTCGAGATACTCTTGATCAGCTCTATATCCCTATTATTCCTCATATTGTTGTTGACCCTACTCTTTGAATGGTGGTGGCAATTTTCTTTGTTGGACACTGACATGATTGTGAGTGTCTCTGTGCTCCTGTTGCACATCAGATTGTAAAAAAACCTTCCTATGTATGCGTTCTCCTTGCTCAACATGAGTGTATAAACTAGCCCTGGCTAGCCTATCCTCCTCTATGCACTCTTTTTTGATAAGGATGTGTTCCTCATGCATGAGCTGCTCATATAGTATTTTTTTTATGAGCCTCTATGCCTAAAGATTCTCATATTTGATGCGCTACCTCTCTAGGTGAGTATCCTCCAATTGATCTTGGAGGAGCTGTCATCGTTGCTCAGATACCAGTCTATGTGATCTATCAAGTTGATCGGTCGTAACAGGCCTCTGGTATGCGTGCTCCATGCGAGCGACCTTATGGGTTATGTACCCATCTGACTAATTTTGTGATGTTTTTGCCTTTGTTCATGAAGATGGCATTGGAATCCTGCTGAGCCCTGTTCTCTGTACCACCATGCATGGATGGTGGATGTGTCACATGAGGGTTCTTGGAAGCCTCTCCATGCTCTATAGAAGTCCTAATAGAACCACCACTATTCTCACTCAGAGCACGAGTGGGTGGATCCGAAGGCCTATATCTTAGCTAAACATTGTCTCAAAAAAAGAAAGAAACCCTAAGACCTAATTTGTTTCTCTATTTTATTTAGTGTCCTAATTAGATTTCACTTTTCTGCTTTCTAGAAAACATATACAGAATACAAAATTATAGAGAGTGAAAAATGTGGCCTACCTTAGGTCTTCATCTAATCAAGATTTTTCTCCCTACTATCTATTATGTCTACTGTGAACCATAGGTCTAATGTGCGGTTTAGACTGTAGCCCGCATTTTGCAGCCATAGGCCAACAATGAGACCATAGATGAAACCTATGGTTTGCACCTGATATAAAAAAACACAAGGGTCAGATATCAGATGCAAGAAATGTGGAGTTCCACCATGATCACCTTTTGACCTATCCAAAAAGCAATGCACCTATCTACTGCATCAATCGGAATCAACATAAAAGCATATGACAATAAACAAGATTGCACATAATGAGAGAATAGATGTTTCTTTTATTAATATTGATAAATAATCTTAGTTACAATCATGCCCCTCTTAGGGTTACCCAAATTTTGATACGATTAATACAATTCCCAAGCCCCCAATGGGGTAGGCACAATACTAATGCTCTGTAAATAGTCACAAACTGCTATAGGGTGGAGTTTGATCCTTTTCTTCACATTGAGGAAGGAATTAGAAGATTGAATCTCCTTAGAACCTTCTTTCTTGCTGTAAATAAATAACACAAAAGCATTAAACGAATAGGCAACCTCTCATGATGAGGCCCTTTGAGGAAAATATGCATAAAGGTGTCATAACAACTATGGAGTCAAGAATATGGATAAAACATATTAAACTTGTGCAAGATTCATAAAGATTGTTAGAAAAATGAAAGCAGGAAGTGCAACTATCTATCTACTTGATCAATTGCATGAAATTAAGCAAGTTAACATGAAAAGAAGCCATTAATGTCCTACTTACTATAATGAAAACAAGATTTATTAAACCTTAAATATACTGATCAGATTGTCTCTAAACATGAATTAACCCACTAAAATGACTAATATAACCTAATTAGGCATATTGAAACAAAAATAGTAAGGAGATCTATCACCTATTGCAAATCGTAGCTCTGGTGAGCGGTATGCATTGTACACTATGGTTGTCAGCCATGACGAGCAATCAAGTGGTTTTGCCTTCCAAATCTAGAGATGTGGGCTTGATCGTCCTTGTCAAATTGATGATCGAGGGTCACCTCAGTGTCCTTTGATAGGTTTTGTGGTTGAATTGCTCGATAGGGCCTCCGTTTACCCAAATTAGTATTTCTTTGTATTCTAGATCCTTAGGGAATCCATGACATGAATTGACATGATGCTCAATTTATTCACAATTGGATAACAACACTCCCTATCAATGCACTCAAGTGAGTCCTCAATTCGACAGGGCTTCGTTGCTTCGATCTCCAATTCTTTCTCTCTCTTTTGCCCTAATTCTGAGGGGTACTTATAGGACTACCCAAGGGCTAGGGGTGGCTTCGTGGAGAACCAAGATCAAGGAGAGGTAGTTTGGATAGTTGGATGGGAAGCCTCTAGAATCTTCCATCCTTCAACCACCTTCTTCTAGATAAAATGGCCGTTCTAACTGATTTGGCTCGGATGAATGCCAACTAAACTTTAGTTTAAAACCATAGGTCACAACTACGGTCTAGACTATGAATTGCAGGTGTTAGCAGTGGTTTATATTGTAGACCATAGGTCTCAACTGTAGTTTAGACTGATTAGGCCAAGGAGCCCAAATTGAGTGGTTAGAACCACTACTCTATCTTGGAGTCTGTCTAATATCTTCCATATGGTCTTGTAGCATGTCCCATATGAGTATTCACCTTCGACATGACACGTTTTAGGTGTATACATAAGCAAATCACTTTAGACAAGAAAAATCTCAAAATTTCCCTTTTTTTATTTTTTTACATTTTCCCTTACTTTTCTATCCCTTTTACACCATGGACACTTCATTTACCTCTATTAGTCATTCAATACTAGAAGCTCAAGTAGATTTACATCCTTCCACATCTAATGTCCTACACATCAATGCTAAATTGTCACTCACAATAGTCACCATAGTAGAGGTAGGGCCTTTAGGAGGCAAAACCATAAGTAAAAGAGGGGGAATAAGAAGAGGCAAAAATAAATATCTTCTAAGATATTAGAATAACAATTTGAATACCCTTAATAAAATGTGGATGAAGGTACCTACATGCACTCCATTGTGGAGGTTAAAAAGGATGCATTGAGGAGGTTCAACTTGGTCCCTCGATCTAACTCATAGAACATAAGCCAAGCTTGGATATTTAGCTTAGTATGAATCTCATGCAACATGTATGGATTACCACAAGCTAATAGAAACTATGGCCAAGAGATATTATCCACCTCCATAAGTTTTCAACTTCCTTAATGCTCAAATTACACCTTTTATATAAGGTTGAGAGTCATAAGGAGCATGTTGAAGGCTAGTGATGAGTCTTCAATGTGGATATCCTATAGCTCTAATATGTAAGGATATTTTTATTATAGAAAATCCACCAACTATTGGTAGAGTTTTTAAATCCCTTGCCTCGTGAAACCCAACCTTACCACCCAATTTTAGTATCCCACTAGAATCAGATGGGTTTAAAAAGGATATACAAATAGTAATGTCATGGGTTGGTACCATTCTAGGAATAAGAGTGATAAAATAGTATATGAAGAATATATTATCTTTCTTCATATAGTATAGACCTATCCAAGATACTATTAGATGATTGACTATGCCAAGTACATTTTGGACCAAATCGATAGTCAACTAAGGGGATTAAAGAATGAATTTTTTTTTACTTATACTTCTTTCCTAATATGGTTGAATTTACACCAAATTTAAAGTTGGTTCACTAACCTACTAGCTAAATATAGTGGAAAAGGATGGAAAATATCTCATTATAGTGGATTTTGCAAATGTGCCTTTCCATAAAATGAAAAAGTCTTCATACCATTTCTAAAACAAAGTATATGAAGTCATCATGGAAAAATTTAGGGGTAAAGCACCAATAATGATAGATGAGGTGCAAAAACTAATAATAGAGGGAAAATAGCCTTAGAAGGAATTTTTGTTGGGGAGGAAAAAATATTTTATATACCTTCATTGTTTTTCTACCATGCCATTTAAATTACCTACTAGAGTCTCAAATTACATATTCAATCTAGAATATATAAGGAAACTCAATCATGTGGATCTTAAGTACTTTAAGGGGTAAAACAAGACCAAATTCTACCCAATAGAACACCATTTCATGAGCATCACAACTATGGTGTGTGGGTTCCACATGGTACTAGGGGTAAATTTGAGATAGATGGGTCTTAAGCAACTCAGAGACTAGTGGTATTATTATCCAAGGAGAATTTTTTATTAAATACTCTAGGATAAGAAATTAGATAGATTTTATGCATATGAAAAAAGGTACAATGTTTACCAACAATTCAACTTGTATGAAGAAACAACCCTCATAATTTTGATAAGAAATAAGGGATATGATGATGAAGTGCAGACCTTGTATGAAAAATACTACAATGGAAAACCCTTTCTAAAAATGTAAAGGATGAATTCAACCTAGATGATAAGTTGAATCATCATATGCTAGAGGCAATATGAAAAATGAGATATATCAATAGAAAATTTCTTACTAACAGATGTGATCACTAAGTCTAGAAGCGATTATCTATTTCATGTTGAATTATCTATCAGTTCAGACAAAAGATATCCTAAAGGTATGAAGAGGGTAAAAAGTATTTGAAGAAGCAACTAAAGTAGTAGGAACCTTAGCCTTACCCAAATTAAATCATAAAAAATAGTTAGCATTAGAGATTACCATATTAGCTATGTTGTCAACTATAATATTAGTCAATGTAGGAATTTCATAAATACAAATCAAAGAGAAGAAGGGGTTCAAAATGTATGGCTAAATATTTTTTGATGTGGCTAAAACAATAGAGGAATGATAAAGGTAGAAAACCTAGGTTGAAGAGGGGAAAACCCCTTAAGGAAGCCCTCATCTAGACTAGGGAATGGATAGTCTAATGGTCATAATTGCATTCATTCCCCTCCTATACATCCAATATTTTCCATCCCATATTCTCCTTATAACATTTATATTTCTTCCATTTCCACTTATATATCTCTTATGAATCTTCCTTCTTCTCCTATATCACTCCTATTTACCATTCATCTATTATGTGTCTCCCATCCTCCACTAGCATAGCTCATGTTTCTCCTAGATATGACTCATAGCATGGGTTAGTAGGAAGCACCTTCACCTCCTATACTCATCATCATAGTAGGGATATAACCAATCACATTATTTTTGTATCCACTTGCTAAATTTATTGCATCACATCCCATAGTCTAACAAACCATGATTTACCTTTTGACCACCCTAGTTAGATTAGTGTCAAAACCCACTCCCCCATTTTCACTCCATTTTCAGCTATCACCAATAAATTCATGCCACTTTTCATACCTACCACCTCCACTCGCTCCTCATTGAATGCAATAAAACTTCTTCTATAGGCATTAATGTCAACTATCCTTTCTTAAGGATCTAAGTCTACAAATGATTCACAGTCAATGGGTGCTTCTCAAGGGGCCACTCTAAGCTATGCATAACATGCAGGAAATGTTGAGGTCAAAAAGGTATTGAATATATTCCTAAATAAAGAGAAAAGTGGAAGGAGTACAAGTGGATCAGTAGGAAGACCACCAGGGCTTCAATACTCTTCCCCTCATAAATATCAAAGAAAGGGGATAAATTCTACTTTGCTAAGGCCACTAAAATTGACCCATCCATGCTAACATTAGCCCATGTTGACTTAATTATTGCAATATCACAAATTTATCTAGATAAATTGAATACATACCAAATGGTCTAGTTGGTGAACTAGTTCACATTACGTGTAAAAATGAAATATAAGTGACTAGTAATTGAGGATGAAGTAATAAAGCTAAAGAATAAGCAACTAGAGGTAGAATTAATGAAGGTTAAGGCTAAAAGAAATCAACTCTAACAAGATAATGAAAGGGTTAACAACAAAGTCATAGAAAAATATTATTTAAAATACCAAGTTAAAGACATCAAAGCCCAACTTACCAAATCCAAAAAATTGGTAAAACAAATAATAAAGAAAAACGTAATACTTCTAACAAGCCCAGAAGAAAAGGGTCAATAAATTAAGGAGGAGGTAGGCCCCAAATTGGCACAAGAAATTTAGATAACGATGAACATGTGGTACCAAATCAAGAAATAAATAAAGAATACCTTTGAATTCTTTAAGTTAACATCCTTTATAGGAGAAATCTTGAAAATAGCTAAAAATATTATCAAATAGGTGGAAGGATTACATTCTATGAGAGGTGAATACCAAGAAATTCTAAAATACCTTACATCAATAATACCAAGATAGGCACAATGGCATGGGGAAAAGATATGGTAAAAAGAATTAGAAAAATACTAGATATCTAGAGAAACATAAAAAACTACAAAGACAACTTAGAACCTCTTCAGACCCAAGTCCAAGAAATAGGAGAAGGAATTGGGTGATTGCTACCAGAATTCAATACATATTTAATGAGATAAAATACATCCTAGATGATGATATCATCTCACCCATGATCAATGATAAAAAATATCCAACTAATGAGGAGAATACCTCCAAAGTATGTGATAAATTTAAACCTATCTATGCGAAATAAAAATATCTATAAATCAAGGTAAAACATTGTATGAAAACCCTTGTGAGGACTTTGTAGGAGAATTTGAAGACCTTGGGATGGTGTAGTTACCTAACAATAGTGAATGGCAAAAATTGCTAAGGCTATCACTTTCCAAAATTGGCTAAGAAGAGCCAATGCACTAAAGATAAATAATTTTTGATGGCTTTTTAGAAAATATACCGATTTAATAGACTCTAAGCCCAAGGATAGAGGTGGGATCTAGGATTCTATGCCAATCAAGATTGGCATCCCATGATGTTACCATACATGTAGCACCTCAACAATATATTTACTAAATTTTATATATTTTTGAGGCTTAAAAAGATAGTAGGAGGTGCTTCCAGTGGCATAAAATATTTAAAATGATTGTGGCATGATGGTTAAAGGGGTGGACTGCACGAATATATGAGTGACGACTTTTAGGGTGGACAATGCAAAATACTGTGGCAACCATAAAAGCAAGACAACATGCCTGGATTCATGGTGGCTACCGATTCCACCATGTAAATTCAATATATAGAGTAGAAGGCTAGATGATAGGAAATAAAAAAACTCAAAATTTTGATCATTTTTTGTGAAATTGCATTTACTTGCAAAACCTATCGATTGGCTTAGAGGAGCAATTCACTCAATAAAGGTGTCAATTTGCTCAAGGAGAAATGTGTTCAATATGGTTGCATAGTTTACTTGCTAAAACAAATGAAATACTTACAAAAGTAAGCAAATAACTCAACATAGCTAAGTGAATTGCTTGAGTAGGATGCAAAAGTGAAAATCAATGTGAATTTCAAGGGAAATTTTTGAAAAGTGATATTTTTGGCCTTTTGTAGTGTATTAAGCATATTTTGAGTATTCTAAGCCTATTAGATGCATAATTAGAGGCATATAATATTTGGAGGTGTAATATTTTTAGAAAGTCCCCTAAACATTTACTTTCACTAGTAGTAATTATTTTTCACCCTAGGTAACTTAGAGATAAACTTTTACTATAAATAGAGACCTAGTGGTCCCACTGAAATCATATTTTGACCATGAGAATTTAGAGATACACTCTATGAAACCTACATTATGCTTTGCACTCATGAGGTTGCAAGACATTGGTAAGTCTTTGTTCATCCTTGTGGTTTGTCAAGTATGTGATTGTTGTCTATGACCCTTCTAGCCCATGTTGTCATTCATTTATCAAATTCACAATAAAATGAAAGGGTGGACATTGATTTTATTTAATTTCTTATGTAGGGTTATGCACAGTGGCGAATATTCACAAATTGGGTGAATATTAGAATTTTTAAATTTAGAAATTTGCGAATATGAGGACCCTCGATGTCAGCCCATTCGCCTAAAATTTCTAGGACCAATTTTTGCTTGGGGTCAATTCACCACATTATATATCCAAACATAGGCATATTTGTAGTCGTTGGAAAGCTCTTTTTGATCCCGATATAATGGTGGTGTTTTTATGAAGTTATAATGTGATTTAATAGGTCAAAATGTGTCCCAAATATGACCTTACATTTTAGGGCTTAAAATACCTCAAATTTTGGTGTGAAGATGATTGATTTGATTTTCTTAGGATTCGCCATGATTCACCTTGATTTCGACTAGGATTCACCATTTTTTTACAAGTACAATTTGAGTCCAACCCCTTATGCATATGTGTTGAATAATCATATGCTATCCTCATTATAACATACTAATCATTATTGCTTTCATCTCTCACACTATAAAATTTATGAATTTACGCATCTTAAATTCTATATTTTAATTTTTGTATTTGGTTTTCTATATATAATTTATTTCATGTAAATAGTTAATTTAGAATAGATATACAAAAAAACAAAGTAGGGATTTATCCTTAATTTTAAGGTTCGGGGAAACCTATCACAAATCCATCCAAACTTGTTGAAACTTAGATTTGGGGGTGCAACACTTAAATAAGAAGTCAGGAAAATTTCCTAAATTAGTAGTTATATTTTTTTATCTTTTAATTTCCTTCTTTTATGATATTCCTTAAATCAAAAGTCTAAGTTGTGAATCAATCAAAATTTTAAGTTTTAGATCATGTCTACATTTAGAATGGTATTAGTGGTATGCTCACTTTCATAGTTAGGTGTCCTTGTTGGTTTATCCAAATTTGGGAAAAACACATTCTTTTTAATCAAAATTATTCTATCATAATATTATATTTACTTGATAAATTAAATAAAAAAATAGATGTAAATCCCAAGCATTGTTATATGTAGATGGTATTAGGTAAAATAATCATTGCTCACAAAATTTAGATATTAAAATTTGAGAAGCTTAATAAATTGATTAAGGTGGATAAATATATCTTGTATTGTAGACTTTTCTTAGAAATTTAGCATGATAATTTGAATGGTTGGAGGACTTTACATGATGGGAATTCCTCTAATGTAACTATATTTACTTAGTTGTATTATGTTCCCTTGTTATATATATAATGTTATTGCTATATTAACTCCTAAATTAATGTAGATTTCATGATCAAACCCTCAAACTTGTTAATAATAGGAATACATGCTTAGCTCTATTTTCTAAGTTGAATATTTAGCACAAGAGCTAAATATTGTAAAATTAATATATTGAAATAAAGAATCCCGTATAAATTTATAATTTGACCAAGGATTTAACTTAACAAGTTATTGTAGCAATATGTAATATGATATATATATTATTTTATAAAATGACAGGAGTTCAATTAATTAAGTTCTTTGATTTCAAAAGAAGAGGCCCAAGCTCAATTCTCAACAAGCAATAGAATAAATACCAAGTTGTTATAGATCACAATATGGTCAATGATCTAATATAAGTGAGACCCAATTTCAATCCCGTTAAATCACTTTAGCCACAAATTTTTTTTGATGTAATATGAATGATACCTATTTCAGTTGTCTTATTACTTACAAAATCTTGTAGTTACATTGTTTAGATATATTTTTTAAAATAATTGTAACATAAGATGTAAGGTAGAAATAAAGATTAAGGTGTTTAATATTCAAATAGGATAATAATGTTTCTTAAAAGAAGTGGTTTTATGCTGATTAGTTAGAATTAATATTAAATTAATATATTTGATCCACGCCGTACGTCTCTTTGAAAACTTAGTATTTTCTGTAAAGGTACTATGTGACGTGGGTTTCTATGATATTAAAAACAGGTAATGCCAACTAGGAGTAGCTGAAAAAGCCACCTAATGGTAGTTGAGATGCCAATTTCTCCATCTTGGCGAATTAGCTCACATAATATGCTTAATCTATTTTTAAAAAGAGTTTTTTCTATTTAGAGGGCACATTTTCAATGGCTGAGAGAAGGAATCGCAGGGATCAAACATGACGACCTATGCCACTATGCTATTTCGATAAAAAGAAATAATTTAGTCTACCAAACCAAATTTAGGTTGCCTAGAATACGTGGAATTTTATGCCTCCAACACGTTTTCAATTAAAAATTCTTTAGTTTAATATTGTCTCTTGTGAGATTTTCGCTCAACTTTGTGACCAAGAGTTAATATCACCCTGATTTCAGCTGGTAGAGATCTGATTGCTTTCACCTAAATCTAAATTAAGTTCAAAATGTTTAGTCGATCTAATGTATTTTTCGAAATTCTAGATCGCCATGGCTAATGTGATATTTGTTTTTTGGCGGTGCTGATGAATAAACTGTCTACTCGTGCTACAGTATTACCCCTACAGGTGCAGCACTCTATATAGTAGCCATTAATGACAGCAGCATTGAAAGCATAATTTTAGCGAGAGTAGCATTGAGAGTATCGTGAAGAGCATCACTATATGATTCAGTTGATCGAGGCCTGTCGCCTCCATATAGAGATATCGGTCCTAGGATAATAGCATCGCCTCAAGCAAATTATAAGTTGAGAAACAATTGGAAACAATATCTCATATTTTCATAGAATGTTCTATCACAATCAAAACTATGAAAATAGATGGCAGTTTAGTTAGATATCTATGGTTTGGAGATATTTTCTGTATAACAACTTTGGAGGGAGTAGATTAATCAAGATGAAATGGACCAATCCACTCAGCAGTTTTTTTTGGATGAGGATGACTCTTCTTCTATGAAATTTATGGATTGAAAGAAAAATTGTATCTTCAACAAGAGTAAAGAGACAACCACTTTGTGTAGCAAAGGATCACATCCAATATATCTAATATGTGTTAAAAGCATCCCAAAATCCTAACCAATAGTGGATTAAGATAATAACTAAATTACAAGTGTCTTCAATGGATTTTATATAAAAAAGGATAACCTCAAATCTTGGCAAGAACTAGGAATTGGAAACCTTTTCAAGAGGGACTAGATACTATTAATATAAATGGAGCCTCAATGGGAAATCCATGAACATCGAGTATAAGAGGAATAGGTCGCCTCTCAAATGGCACCATCCAACCACTTGGTAGAGAAATATGCTATCTTAAGAGGATTATAGAAGGCTTTGAAGGTGGGATGGAGGAAAATGGAGGAAAATTCAGGGGGAATCAAACTCCCAAATTATGATTTATCACTTAAAATGATCATGCAAACAAAAGAATACAAGCTAGATAATATAGACAATACTTGATCAAATATAGATGACCCAATGATGCTTTGAGACAATGGAGTTCATACACATATTTCTAAATAAAAACAAGGTAGCACATGTAATGGCTAACTAGGATCTTGATCAAGGAGACCTTACTTGTTGTGGATATCCTCCCAGATGGTGTCCTCAATAGACCAAAGCTCTTTTTTCTATTCTTACCATTAATGATAGTATTACTTGCATCTAGTTTTATATATCCTTGCCTTACTTGGTTTCCCATCATGTGCCTAGCATGTTACATAATGTCATTCTTTGATACTATTTTAGTCTCTATAATCCTAGATTGTTTAGATCCTTCAATTAAAAATTGAAGGCAGATTCAAGATAACACAATTAACATAATTCATATCATATTAAATCTTAATATCAATATTAATTTAGTTTCTCTTGCAAGCTAACAAAATAACCTTATAGTTAGTCAAAGGCCCATGCCAAAAAAATATTTGTCATTTAGGATCACTTAAGTATATGCATAAGTGATGACATGTATATGAGGATGACTTAAATGGGGGGTGTGATAAGATGTCTAATGTATGTAATAGAACACCATTTGTTTTTCTTCAAATCTATTTTAATTGTCATTCTTTTGTTAGGTGAGTCCTAATAATTGTCATTCTTCTAATAATTGCCATTATTTCATTAGGTGAGTCCTAATAATTGCATACACTTTATTTTAAGATGATATTTTAATAAATAAGTAAATTGATAGTCATATCTAAATAAGAAATTTAAAACATATATAGGAAAAATTGTGTATCTTAATAAGAAATTTGATGCACATATAGGAAACAATATGTAGTTAAAAAAATATATGCATCCTCCAACTTTGAAGGGCTTTCTTAAATTTAAAGAATGTTCTCAAAATAAATATAGATTTTTCCTTCAAATAAAATGATTTTAATTATTTCTATGAGACCAAAACAACCTATGGATCAAGATTTCTAATACATGGGTATGATGTACAACCTTAGTTTCTATTGGATTTAAACTTTAGATCTCCTATTCAAATTTTTAAAGTTTAACATCCAAGAAGGAAAAACTTGTTTAACAATGTCAAAAATCTCAACATCCTTATATCACCATTTTAAGTATGTTTCTTCTATTGTTAATTTTGATGAGAAGTTTCTTTATTTTTTCTATTCTAAACTTTTCAAAAAAATTCAATAGTTATTTTACTCTTGGAGTGTCTCAATATGTAATACTAATGTCCTTGTAGGCTTCACATTTCATGGCAAAATATTTTTTGGTATTTCCTACTCTTGTCGTGCAAAAGATAAATATTTCTTCTAACAATACCTCTTGAGGAATTTTCCATCTCCTAGTTTTACATGTGAGATGATGTGAACTAAATCTTAGTTGGGCTATAAATAAATTTTATTTCCATTTGATCTTTTCATCTATGTACTTATATTGATTGTGTTCAAAGTTTGGGTTGAACTTGTTCATGTATAACTATTTTTTCTTTTTAAATTCTTAGCCCACATGACAAGTCAAAATATTTTTCTCACATTGTATGTTTTTTAAAGTTTGGGATATCATGGAATTTAGTGTTCAATTTTTCCATCCATTTGTTGTTTTGTTTCATTCATGTGTCTTTTCTTCTATTCAGTGTTTCTTTGATTACTTGTTTTAACAATCTGCTATCTTTCATTATTTATATTTTATTTAGGTACCCCAACAACCTCATCATAGCTTTTGCTTCTAGTGGAAAAATCCATGTTTCAACAAGTAAAATATCATATAAAATTGATTCTTTAATTCTAAAATTATTTTTAATCAGTCACTTTGAATTCTTTCTATTTTTCTCCATTTAAATAAAATGTTAGCTCATACCTCACACTCATATAACACCAATAGAATAAATACTAAATCAAAAGGACCCTAATTTTTTCAATCCCACATTTTAAAATCTAACCCAAGGTATTTATATTCTATTATTACCTCTAAAGTACTACCTACAATAATATATATGGTTATTTTTACTCTCTCCAAGTAGAGAAGACCATACATTTAGTTTTGTTAGTGTTTACCTTCACATCAACCTCGTTACAAAAATGCTCTAAAGCTTTTAAATGTTCTTTTAAACATTCAAGTGTCTTTCCAAGCAAGATGAGGTCATTGACATAGAGAGGAAGTCTCACTACATAATTATCCAATTGTATTCCCTCTCCTCACATCCTTTCTACCTATTCTTCAAATTTATTAATGTAAAGGGCAAACAAGGTAGGTTACAATGGACAACCATGCACCCTGATATCAGTCCCCCCCAAAAAAATTATTAGATATAGAAGGGGTTTTGAAAGGGTCCTCGAGTATTTTAGAATAGGATAAGCCCTACAAAACTTGGCCCAAGACCAACAATGTTGGGACAAACTATAAAACACTACGACTGGCCACCCATCACCAAGTGAACCAGCTACAACTTGATACAATAAAATAAAATTAGAATAGTGTTGGTGAGCCTCCCATCCAACCAACACTTCCACTTGGATGCATACAAAATATTTCTTCATAAATACTAAAATCTTACAGAGCATCAATATGCATGCATCACTAAATCCAATTGAAGAAGGCCTTCAAGAAAATTCTCTCCAAAAAAACACACCATTGAGACTTATACCTAGGTTTACCATAAAGTTAGTGTCATAGTTTATTTCTATGAAGATATGATTTATCTCTTTATACTCTATAGCCTAAATAATATGCTTAGATTCCATAATCATAGCCTAAATGTTCCAACTGGGTACTGAAACACTTTTGACCAAGTTTATAGTATTAAGTGAGTCTCCTTTAATGTAAACGTTTTGGTACCCCATATTATCCACAAGTAGGAGACCTTGGTAAAAGGCTCTAGCCTCTACAACATGGTAGGTCTAGATATATAATAATTTAGCATATGCAAGTAGAAGTCCACCTTTGTCATCCCTAAGCACCCCACTAGCACCAACATTATCGATATTACCCTTTGAAGCTCCATCGAAGTTTAGTTTAGGCTAGCTTGGAGAAAGAGATTCCCACCTCATAAGGGCTTGGGTATTAGGATTAGGAAGACTAGAAAATCTATTTCTCTATTGAAAGCTAAATTTCATTTTGAGCTAAGCCTCCTCATATTTACCCTGCTCCAAAGTTAGAGAGGACACATTCTCTAGTGTAGAAGGCAAGGCTCTTGCACAAGCAGAGGTAGAATCTCTTTGGATGTTTTTTAAAAATCTATTATTCCTCTCCTTCCACACCCACTATAAAATATGTGGTAAAAGAAAGTTTTAAAAATATTTTAACCTTGGAGAGTAAAATGGAGACGACCATTGAGTGCAAACATCAACAAGTGAAATTGACATCACCCAACTCGGTTTCCAAAAAATTAAATATAGAGTTAAGAACTTCCATAGATAACGAGAATTGAAAGAATAGATGGATTATTTGTTCCTCATTAGCACCATAGAGGTAACATCTATTTGGCATTGACCAACCTTTTTTTAAAATATTTTCAATGGTCAAAATATTATTCTAAGTTGCCAACTAAAAAAAGATATTCATCTTTGGTGTTAGACCCTTGAGTCAAAATTTGAAATATGGGATCCACAAAGGATTATTTATAGCCAACATATTGTAGGTGGACTTGACTAAAAAGGATCCATTATTTTACCTTGCCTAAAAGATCTCATCCTCTTCATTTCTCTATTTAATGACCTAAAACTTCAACTTATTAGCAATTAGAATCCAAGCTTCAAGTTTAGCATTGTTGAGAATAGACTGGTCTAACAATTTCTAAACCTTCAACCCATTGACCACCTCGATAAAGTTAGCCACCTTATATCTAAAGACCAATTTGGTCCTAGGCTTCAAACATGCCAAATTTGGAATCTGCACAAGGGGTTGGTCCATCAACCAAATATCTTTCTAGAAATCAATCATGAGTCCATCACCCAACCTCCACCTACAACCTTTGGATACTAGTACCGTAAGTTTTATTTTTTTCCACCACCTACTCATAAATTCTATGTATAGCTACTTTGTAGTTACTATGTAAATTTCTTTCATTCTTTTGCATAGTTTACCTCTAGGTACTATGTAAAAAACCTCTTTAAAATACATAAAATAGTAATAATTTTTTTTTTTCATTCTAAATCCTCTCTATTAGATGTATTAAAGTAATTTATTTATCTATAGTTGAGTACTTTTATCTACATCTTGCTTTCCCTATTGCCCTCTTTCCTTGATTTTTTTACCCATTTATTGATGTTGCTTTCTACTATGTAGCCAAACATTTTTTTAGAAAGGAGATAAATCATAATGATGTGATAATTTGAAGGATCATTGGTACATTTTTATGTAATGGTATGGCTAGGCTAATTATCTATTTAAATGGAAAGTCTCCTTTAAAATGTCATTAAAAATATTTTGGATATATGGTGCTAATATGTTAACCCCGCACTTAATATGTTTGACCTACAAATCAACTATATTCTAAAGTTTACCTATTTTTATTTTCTTAATGCCTTTCTTCACATATTTAAGAGAAAAAGGTTCCTTAGTTGTGTCAATTATAGGAGGGAAACTTTTCCTTGATTTCTTTCATTTTATCGCTTAGCATACTACAACCATTGTTTACTTGTGATATTTTGTTTTGTGTGCCTTTTTGTTGTAGCTCTTTATAAAATTTTCATGGTCTATGCTTTGTAAGATATATAAACTCTTTTTACCTTGCTCTTATGTACTCTTCAAATTTTTATTTTCACTAGCTGGTTATATATATTGATATTTGTGTTATTTTTGCCCAGTTCTTATAGGAAAGCTTTTATGTATTTTTATTATTATATTTATGAGTTTTAAGTTTGTCATGTTTCCAAGGCTTCTCTATTTATATCCATCAGTAAATTTTACTACTACCAAAAGTATAAGTTTGAAAAATATGTTGTTTTTATTTTCTCTCTTTGCATAATCTCCTTGTTTGTATAAGTGATGTTTTAAAAAACAAATTCTTTGCCATAAAGATATTTTCTATTGTTTTTCCTTTAGTTACTTAATATCTTTCCCGTTTTGAATATATCATATTTTATATCCATGAGAAGTGCTTCATTTTTAAATCTTTTATCCTTGAAATAGATTTTGATGAGCAAATAATATAATCAATCACACTATATGTTATATGTTTGAATAGTATATTTTCCAATTTTTACCATATGTTTATGATGCTATAAATGATCAATCCCCCTATATTACATAGTTTAAAGTATTCTTCTCCATAATATATGATGGATGTGATAACCACTGACCAATAGTGAATTGGGAGTGAGAGTTGGAAAACTCACAATAAAGTAGTAAAAAATTTATCCCCCTCAACATTTAAACATGTTTTTAGTGGTTTAAGTTTTTTCATTCATACTTAACATCTCAATAAAGGAAAAAACATATTCTAATTGTTTAAGAATTTCATATCCATAATTTGTGATGGGTGTGTTAACCACACTTGTTGACGATGAGTGGGGAATGAGAGTGGCAAAGTTTACAATGAAGGGGTGAAATATTTAGTTCTCTCTATATTTAAATAAATTTGTTTAAGTGTGCTTATTATTTTTGTTGATATTGTTCAGAATTCAAATTGTGTGAGATTCATTGTGGTTTGTAACTTGTCTAAGATTATTTCATAGAAGTTTTAATAAGGATGTAAGACAAATAGTGCCATGCTAGTAGGTCCATTTTAGTTGCATTTAAGTTAAAATTATCAAGAGCTCACTCAGAATTAAAATCGTGTGAGATGTGGTTTGTAACTTGTCTAAGATTATTTCATAGAAGTTTTAATAATGATGTAAGCCACATAATACCATGCTAGTAGGTCCATTTTAGTTGCATTTAAGTTAAAATTATCAGGAGCTAGGACTTCCTATGAACTGATTAATTCTTAGCTAGAGTGTTTTAAAACTTGTAGGGTCAATGGGGCCTGTGAGATTTTAAAATAAAACTTGGCTGAATAACTTGCTGACTTGCAGGAATATACCCATGTATTAATTGTTGAGACACGCATGAGTATAGATAGGGTGGGAAATTTTTGAGCACTACAAGAATTCAGCTATCAAACCCAGTATTTAAGAGGTCCAAATAGGCAAATGTTTATGTCTTTTTGAGTCGGAATGCTAGTGTAAAATTCATAAGATACATTCCACAAGATCAAATATAAGATAGCCACAATATACTAATATCAATATAATGATGTAAGTAGAAAAATATGAGGAAATTAATATGCATATCAAAGCTTCTAATATATCAAATAATATTCACTAATAAATAGAAATATAAATGTAAATAGCCTAAATCATACATGAACAAAGCATGTAGCACAACTTACAATATTAATTGCTCAAATGTATGCAATATTTATTACTCCACTTCCTCTTACAAATATAACACTTGATAATAAATATGTATGTGACTTGTCTTATGATCCTCTATGGAGTATTATATAGCCATAATAGAATGACTCTTTGGATACTTGATTATTCCTTTCCATATGTCAAGTCTCATGACTCTTGGCTTCTCTGCTTGATATTTTTATACACGAGTCTATCTTGTATGTACACCTAGACATAACTCTTCATTTTTTACACTCACTCACATGACACTTGTGCATTGCCTACACTCACTCACATGATACTTGTGCATTGCCTACACATACACACTTACATAACACTTGTGTATTTCCTGCACATTACAATATTACATAAAATATTAATCACACTCTAAACTAAACCTCAACCCTGATATAATACTTATAATATGTATGATGAAGGTACCATGAGGGTACATTAACATGTACCAAATAATGTAATATACTCTGATAAATCTCTTTAGTCTACACACCTCTGAAGGGATGGGAGTGCTAGAGATATTATTACTACTGAAGTCTAAGTATCTTAAATATTTAAGTTTAAACAATGTGGGACAAATTTCTCCTTAGCTATTGATATCAACCTCAATAATATTAAGTATTGTAATGTCTACAAAGCATGTAATACCATTTTAGTCCAAATAGTTGTGGCCTTGCTAGGAAGGTATCAATAAATCCTACTTTAAAACCCAAAAGATTATACTTTTTGTTCTTTGGGTAGGGCATTGCCATTGTAGTAATAGGATATACTAACAACATAAGCAATGATATTACAGATGCAAAGTTTTCCCTTATATGCAACAATTCCATGATGTGCTTGAAATGGAAGAGCTCAGTTTTACTCAGACTCATATGTCTCAACATTAGTCCATGCTCCACTTGGGATTACTATTGGGTACATGTCGCATTGAGGTAGTGGTAAAAGCAATATAAACTAATTTTAATCTTTACAAGAGTTCTTACCATATATAATTTTATATGCAGTTGAGTGAATACTTAATATTAAATTCGTCAACTCAACAACTTCATTAATTGGTTATAGAATTTAGAAATTTTATATTTTTCTATGTCATGTATAAGATTAAAATGTTTTTTTCCCACAAACAATTATCTAAACATAGCAAGTGAAGAAACTATAATCATTAAAAAGTGTATTAAAAATATCAAATTATTGACAACAAACAACAAATTTCAATTATGATAAGGTTAAAATACCTAAAAAAGATTTTTATTGGATTCAATTATATAAAAACAAAATGAATTACTATTTTAGAATTTTTATTATAGGTGATAAAGTTTTTTTTTTTTTTTTGTATTTACATGGTGGAAACGATAGCCACCATGAATTTGGGTAGGCTTTCCAAATTTTTATGGCCACCACGATTCCCTATCGCCCGGAAGCCACCACAGATCTTCGTGAGTCCGTCCCTATAACCACCAAGCCACAATAATTTTAAACATTTTACGCCTGAAAGCACCGGAAAGGACAAGCATTCAATCCGGTGAGGCCCGAGATTTGAACCTTGGACCTTCGCCCTTATGGGGTTTGGATGAACCAATTGGTCTACAACTTAGACCTATTATAGGTGATAAAGTTATAAACATATAGAAACAAAACAAACAAAAATATCATATAATAAAATTTATTATAAAATTATCTTATCAATTTTTAAATAAAGCATATTTTATGAGTGATCACATTTAATGATTTTACAATTATTTGTATTGTGATATTATACATATTGTGACTTAAATAAGTAAGTTAGTTACAAGTAGCTATAAGGATCTTTTCAACATAAGAGAGACTCATTTTCTTCATCAAATTTGAGGTACGTAATGCACCTTACTATACCTCATCTATATTATGTGTAGTTGGTCTCTATTTGAGGCCATATACACTAAGACGTGCATTAGATTGAGACAATGACTCAATGGCATTGTCTTTGTGTAGTACAATCTCAGGCTTCACACAAGAAAAATGGAAGGTAGCGAATCTTACAAAGTAATTTGATTGGATGATCTAGATCCACCTTTTGATTGGATTGTCAAAAGTGGACCTTCAAGCACTTGAAGAGGAAGTAGAAAATTTAGGAAGATTGGAAGAGATATATCATGAAGATACAAAGAGAAGAAGGGAAAAAGAAAAAAAACACTTTAAAAATTACTTTGCATCTCAAAGTGTTGCATTTTTATATTGTATTTGTTATTTAGACTAAATTGTTGTTTCAGAAACTATATTTATATTCATTGCAAGGAATACCTAAAACAATATTAGTTGTTTAATTTTTTTTTTTTAATTAAAAACATTTTTCCAAAAAGACATTTGTCAAGTTACTGATGAGTTATTTCCAAAACTTTCCAAATTAAGCTGCCATGTTTCTCCCAAGTTACTCCCTAAGTTACAAGTTTTAAAACAATGCTTAACTATACAAAGTTTTATACAAACTTTTTTTTTTTTTCCAAATGATATGTATAATCTCCCAATTTAAATAAAAGAAATGGCTGAAATTGACTACATTCTTTAGAAAATATTGAGAGTGCTGTTCAAATACACAATAGGCAAAAAGAGGCCCATGAAATAGATCGCCATTACAATTTTAAAGTGGTCACTTGTATTTATATAAAACTGGTGAATCCAAGAATAGAAAAGTTACGACCTTATCATCAACGTTATAGAATATAGGGTTAGAAGCCTAAAATCCAGGTTATCGTAAATCGAAAATTTAGATTCGAAACATTTTTTATATTTTGGAGTAGTCTAGCGAGGCTGAGAAGATCCATCCATGTTTTCTCCTCTCAGAGATCCACTTATGAGCTGAGCGTGGAAGCGTGTATTAGATATATGTTTTGTCCTTGTGGTAAAACAAGCATACACTCTAAAATTATTCCGGAAAAAAGATACTTTTCAAAAAAGAATACTGCAATGCATAATTATCTAAAATCTGAAATGACCATATTCGGTATTTATTAACGAAAGTTTAAATACTAAGCCCACATTATTCTCGTTTAATGGACTGCGCGTGGACAAACATATAGTAGTGCGACTGACAATAATATCATTATTTCGTCGCCTGCAGGTGGAGAAGCATGAAGAACATATGCATAAATAATAGTGTGTAGCCTTCGTGCAGCAACTGCCGTACTGCATTTTGAAAGTTGATGATGAATGCCAATAATTCGAATGATAACAACATACTAGTAGATAACCCCTTTATGATTCGCCGGCGCCATGGGATTTAAGAACTCTGACAAAGAAAGACATAGTTATAATTTTGTGCTAAACTTTATTTCAAATCTAGGCTTTATGTTTTTGATCTCTAGCACAAAGAAAGAAAGAAAGAAAGAAAGAAAACAGATAAAAATGCATAACCACGGAAAACGTGTCTCGCCTTTGTGTTCATGAATACCTCAGTAGGCAGGCGGTGGGGGTGATTTGTAACTGTAGGGAGGTGGAGGAGACGGAGGAGGAGGAGGAGGAGATGGAGGAGGAGGTGGCGATGGAGGAGGAGGAGGAGATTTGGGAGGAGGTGGGGATGGTGGAGGGGGAGACTTGTATTTGTAGGGAGGTGGAGGAGACGGCGGAGGAGGTGGCGATGGAGGAGGAGGTGGGGATGGAGGCGGTGGAGAAGGAGGTGGGGGGAGGAGATTTCGGTGGAGGCGGCGAAGGAGGTGGTGGAGACGGAGGTGGGGGAGGAGATTTAGGCGGAGGCGGCGATGGAGGGGGTGGAGACGGAGGTGGCGGAGGCGGCGAAGGAGGTGGAGGAGAAGGAGGAGGAGGAGAAGGAGGAGGTGGGGGAGATGATGGCGGTGGAGGAGACTTGTAGTAGTAGGAGGCTGCAACGTGAGGCACTGAAGCAAAGGCCAGAATCGAAAACGATGCAAACAAGAAAGCCATGGATGGGCAACGAATCATCCACCCCATGATGACTATTCTGTGGGTCAATTTGGCGTTGTATGAAGCGCTGGCCTCGCTCCTTTATATAGGTTTGTGACTGAGGAATCATTCTCATTAATCTTATCTAAGTAGATTTTAGTTCAATCAGCTGATGGTCACAGAGCCCAATCGTTTCCCAAAAGTCGTTTATGATCGCCGCGCCCGATCATAAACGACTCTTCGGAAACCAAGTCTTTGAAAGCTAGTGGGATTTTTTTCAGCAGGTGATAAAATCAAGTTGAAAACGCAAGGAAGACACTACCTATTTTAATGCCTTGTTTTTCCCCAAATAGAAAGAGACAGGCATTTGCGTCTAGAGTCTATCCATTTGGAAATGCAGTAAATATGTTTAGGTCAAAAATACATAAAGCATCCAGAAACAACGGTTGCATATGCTTGTTCAATCCTTCAGTGAAACATGTATGAACGAAGTAGATTTTATATTCTTAATTTTTGTTCTCCCACTAAATATCAGGCTACGTAAATAGGTTGGTTAATTGGCTTAATTGTCGTTACATAATTGATTAATTTTTATTATAACTACAAGTTTACGCTGTAGGGTGATTATCATAAGATCTAAATGTCTTCAAATGTCTTGCGTTACATCTATTTGTCATTAGAATAGTCTTTGAAAGTATATATAACATGATATGTTACAATCATTTCAACACTAATTACGGTCATGTTATGTATTAATATTTTGAGCATAATTCTAAAAGTTTAAGTTCAAAATAAATGGAATTTGTCTTTAGGTTAGGTATTCTTCCTATTCACTTCAAAAATATTATAAAATACAATCAATAGCAATCTAAATTTTAGGATATGCATTATAACGTGACATGAAAACGTGTGATAGTTACTGATTTAAAGTGTTTTCTTAGGGGAAGAAAAGAAAATATCATAAATGTATACACTTTTTAGTATTTTGACATGTCAATTTTTAATATAGAAATTCAACTTACAAATGTTTGATATCAAATGAATTGGTAGAAATTTTCAATTGGGATAGCTTGAATTTCTGGTCTAATAATATAGAGTAATTAGCGATTTGAACCACTAATAAAATTCTAAAAAAGACATTTTAAATGTGATTGGTTGGATAAAATATTATAAATGGAATGCTAATTTTTAGCATTTTAACATGTATCAGCTAATACATAAATTCAATTGAAGAAAAATGTATTTTTAAAAAATATTATAAAAATATGGATTTCAAAGCTTCTTTCACAATTAAAAGCTATGAAAATATGCATGTGATATGTGTAACCATGAATAAGTGTAAACTTTTCCAAAAATTGGAGGGCTAGCATTCATGTTAATATTTGTAAAGCTTAGGCTTTTTTGAAAGCAAGCAACTGTGTGAGGGTTTTATCTGTGTTGAGTGAAAGTGGCTTTAGATATTGTTTTTTGAGGCTTTTTGGCACTAACGACCAATATTTGTGTGGTTTTTTCTCAAGATTCTAGTAAAATATTTTGTAAGAGATCCAATATGGGTTAGAAATATATCTTTCAATAGATTTTTATGCTGCAAACTTGATTGAAAATGACTTCCAATTTGCTACACAAAACAAAAGTGAAAATCATACCTTTTCTCGACATCCAAGGCATGGATTAAAGATATTTCAAAAGAAGTTTCGAGCAACTGATCAAAAAATAGTTCAGATATCAAGGGAATCTGGCACTAAAGAGCACCCCCAAAATAAATCCACTATGGAAATCTCTTTCAAGGGAAAATATTTCAAAGACTTAGCCCCAAAAATGAATTTTAGGGATGTCCTTTATGGTGGACAACCACAACCTAATGCTAACATTAATCATAGGGTTTCTTGTAAACCTTTTAGAATGCCTATGATTTATCCTAAGAAAATTGATTTGGGATTTCCCAAAGTAGATGATGGAACTCCCATTATTAAGCTAGATATAGACATCATTCTTTCATATGTATTGAGTGCAAGTGGCTTCAGAGGTTGTTTTTCAACGCTTTTTGACCCTAGCGACCAATATTTGTGTGGTTTTTGCTCAATATTTTAGCAAAAGATGTTGTATGAGATCCAATATGGGTTAGAAATATATCTTTCAATATATTTTCATACTGTAAACTTGATTGACAATGAATTCCAATATGCTGCACAAAACAAAAGTGAAAATCATACCTTTTCTCAGTATCCAAGGAATGGATTAAAGAGATCTCAAAAGAAGTTTCAAGCAACTGATCAAAAAATGGTTTAGATATCAAATAAATTTGGCACTAAAGAGCACCCCCAAAATAAATCCACTATGGAAATCTCTTTCAAGGAAAAATATTTCAAAGACTTGAACTTAAAAATAAATTTTAGGAATGTCATTTATGGTCGATAGCCTCAACCTAATGCTAGCATTAATCCTAGGGTTTCTTGTAAAAATTTGAGAATGCCTAAGATTGATCCTAAGAAAACTGAATTGGGATACCTCAAAGCAGTTGATGGAACTCCCATTGTTAAGCTAGATATGGGCATCATTCAGACTAGCATAGAAGATATAGAAAAAAAAGGACTAAATTATTATTTATTAGGTTTTCATCTGGGCCTATCTACTTTCAAAGTTTGGGCTACAAAAATCTGGAAAAAAAGGTGAGTTACAAATATCTATTTATCAAAATGGTTATTTTATTGTTTTATTTTCTAATAATGAAGATCGACATAAAATATTTCAAGGGGGTCCATGGTTCTTTGCAAGGGTAGGGATTTTCATGAAGCCTTGGCATGCTAAATTTAAAGCCAAAGAAGAGATGCCTTCTATAGGTCCTCTGTGGATTAGATTCTTTGGCCTCCCAATTAAATTCTAGAATTTGGTTATTTTTCTTCAATTAGAAACTCTTTGAGAAATTTTATGATGACTTATGATTGTCCTAAAAAATGTAAACATATTATTTATGCTCAGATTTGTGTTTTAATGGATTTTGACAAACCCCTACCTGAACATATCTCATTACAATTTGGCGAGGATACTTGGGAGCAAGTGGTGGACTGTGAGAGCATTCTTTTTTGTTACAAAATTTATCATGAATATGGTAATTTGACTAGTGTTTGCCCAAATAAAATTCTAGATAAAAAAAGAGGATATAAACTTAGTAGGTTTTCAAATGTCTAAGAAGAAAAACACTAAAAAACCAATTATCAGCTAAAATGTTTGAAATTCTTTCCACAAATGATGTCATAGGTGATGAAGAGGAAACAATGAAAACAAAAGTCTTAGAAATGCAATTTAAAGATGTAGGAAAGGACTTAGAGACAAACCAAAAAATTAAATATTTCAATAGGAAAAAAATGAAGAAATATACACAAGAAAAATAATATTTTAAAATGTTGAGGCTACATAAATACAGGTCCCAAGATAGACTTTGTTGAACTTTATAGTAACACTTTGGCTTTGTAAATGCATTCTTCGAGGTTAGAAGCCATTCTATATTCAATTGGTGTAAGTAAAGAAATAGGAAAAAAAACTAAATATGGATTCAAACCAAAAGGTAGGTCGCAAGACCAATCAACATCAAATGGTAAAAGAAGGTGAAAAGCTTGTCAAGGAAGGTAATATTAATGCCCTTACAATTTTTTTTAGCCCTGGTATTAATGACCATTGAATATCATCACTTGGAATATTAGAGGACTCAAAGGGAGTCTTTGAAAATAAAATAAAATTAGAAGAATGATTTAGACAAACCATCCACATCTTATTTTCCTTCAAGAAATGAAGATGTCAATAAAGGAAATTTATTGAATTGCTAGTAAAATCTAGCTAGCTAGAAAATTTGCTTCCCTTAGTTCCTAGGGAACTTTTGGTGGCATTGCTTGCCTTTGGGACCCAAAAGAGGTATTTATTCACCTTATGGTTGGTAGTTGGATTATTTTAGCTATAGCTATTCAAAGTAGATATTTTAACCAAATCATGCTTTGTATTACTATTTATGCTCCAACTACTTTAGAGGAAAAGAGAAGACAATAGAAGGATATAACTTATATTATCTCTCATTTTCCTAAAACTTGGATCTTGTTTGGAAGAGATTTCAATACAATCCTCTCTTTGGATGAGAAAATGGAGGAAAATAGAAATTTGGAAAAAACCACTAACCTCATGAGTGAATATATTACAAACCTTCATCTTGTGGACATCCAACCAGATAATGGTTGTATGACTTACTCTAATAGAAGGTAAGGCTTAGCTTGTATAAGGGAGAGATTGGATAGGTTATTTTTATTTTACAATTTCTTAATCCATGGTCACATTCCTAAGGTGAAGACTCCTAACAATGTTGGTTTGAATCTTTAGCTAGTCATGGTGGAAATTTGGAAAACCAATGTGAGTTTCTTTCCTTTTAAATTTCATTTAATGTTGTTTAGAGATAGTTCCTTTAGACCTTGAGTGTAGTAATTGTGGAAGGAAGGTAAACCAAGGTATGGGACTAAGATTTTTTTTTTCCAAAAGGTTACAATAAATTAAATCCAAAACCAAGATTTGGAACTAGAAGGAGTTTGGATATGTCTAAAAAACCATAAAGTTATCTTTCAACATGAAAATTTGAATAAGAATATCTGTTTAGATGGCCTCACAGAGAGTAGAAGTACAAATAAAATTTGACTCACAACTTATTTAGAGGAATGGAAAAAAGATAAAAAATCTTATGGAAGCAAAAATATAGGATCCAATGGCTTAAAGAAGCAGATCAAAACACAAATTTCTTCAACAAATCTCTTCTAGCTTGAAGATATCACAACTTTATTTTTTGCCTAAAATTTGATTCTAGAGATGTTGTCTACACTTGGAACGACATGACCTCTATTATTATCAATTAATTTTCCAATATTTTTACTACTGCACCTCTTGACTTGACTTCTCAATAGAATATTGTTCAATCAATCCCTAATTTTATCACTTTTGAGGATAACTCTATTTTGACTACTCCTATTACTATCAATGAACTTCAACAAGTAGTTTTTAAAATGCAAAAAGGAAAAATACCAGGTCCTAATGGTTTTCCCATTATGTCCTATCAAGTGTTTTGGGATAACATTCATGTTGATTTATTAGAGGTGGTGGAAGAAGCTAGGAAAGCCAAAGGTATTTTGAAGGTTATTAATAAAACTTATATTGCTCTTGTCCTAAAATCTCAAGAGGAATATCATATCTTAACTTAAAATCATTACAAAGATCATGGCAAAAATACTGAAGCCTCTTTTGCATAATATTATTTCCCCTAAACAAGAGAGTTATGCGAAAGGGTATCAAATAGTGGATGAGATAGTTCTTGTTGAGGAATCCATCCATTTCATGGAAATGCAAAAATATCCATCTATGTTCATTCATTTAGACTTATCTAAAGCTTATGATAGAGTGGATTATCACTTTATTGACGTTTTAAGGAAATTTGGCTTCTCTCAAGATTGGATGGACTATATTATGGGATGTATCTCTTTAGTGTCTTACTTTTATCTTATCAATGGTATATCTTCTCAACTATTCCCTACTTCCAAAGGTATTAGATAAGGTGACACCCTCTTCCCTTATTTATTCATCATTCTTGCTAAATGCTTGGACATGACTATAACCAAAAATAGAGAAAATATAACCCTTGAGAGAGTAACCATTGCTCATGGAGCTAGGTCTATTTATCATATTCAATTTTTTTATGACTCTAATTTGTTAGGTAAAGCTATAGTTAATGAAGCTTCTAAAATTAAGCAAATCATTAGCTATTTTTCTAATTCTACTTGGCAATTGATCAATAAAGACATGTAAAATAATTTTATTTTACTGCTCTACTAGAAAAAAATCCATGATCTTGGGTAAATTAAGATATAATAATACCTCCTCTTCGATCACTTATTTAGGTATTCGTCTCAATATTCAAAGATAAAAAGGACTTGAATTGGTTGTTGGATAGAGTTAAGAATAAAATTGGTAAGTGGACCAATAGGTGGCTTTCTTTAGGAGTAGAATTACCTTGGTAAAATCAGTCCTTCAAGATATACCTATTTATGTTTTTGCTATGTTGAATATTCCAAAGGTTGTTCTTCAAGAATTATATCAAATCAATAATCGGTTCCTCTAGAGTTGTACTAAGGAGAAAAGAAAATAGGCCTTGGTGAAATGGGATACTTTATGCCTCCCCAAGAATGAGTGGGGTTAGGTTTTTACTGTACTATTAATATTTAATAAGGCTTTAGCTACTAAACTATATTGGAGGATCTTGCATAGCTCCAATGCTCTTTGGGCCAAGAATATTTGTGCTAAACATACTGAGAACAAAATTCTTGAAGACCTTGCTCGTTATCAATTGCCTACCAAAGATTATCTTATTTTAGTTATTATTAATATTGGTGAGGATTTGATTAAGAAAAAGTTATTTTGGATCATTCATAATGGTAAAAAA
Organism: Wollemia nobilis; assembly: GCA_028583015.1. NCBI lineage: Eukaryota > Viridiplantae > Streptophyta > Pinopsida > Araucariales > Araucariaceae > Wollemia > Wollemia nobilis. The sequence goes on along the minus strand of JAQPPZ010007851.1, from coordinate 96,929 downwards.
GAAAAATTTTGGATAGATTCTTGGGATGGTCACCATCCTTTGATAACTCAGTTTTTTGATTAGAGGTCTTGGATGGAGGAGCTTCATCAAGCTAACTAAATAAAGGTTACTAATTACTATCGGTACCATACTAATAATTCAGAGATTGGTATATATTAAATCATTGTTGAGTACTGGCCTATTAAAATGCCAAAAAGGTAAATAAAATATATCTAAAGTATCCTTTATATGAGATATCTCTTGATCTCATGATAAAGATTGTTTTGGATGGAACAACACTACTAAGGGTGAGTATTTAGTAGCTCAAGGATATTTGGCCTTATTCCATAATAATCCCTATCAATCCTATGATATATTTACTCAATTTTAGGCCCCAAATATCTATCCTATTTTGAGGTTATTTACTTGGATTTATTGCATCACAGGTTGCTTACTGGTGAGCAACTTATGAAACATAGTTTTCATGGCCCATTTAGATGCGATATGTGTGAAGAGAAAGTGGAAACTCTAAACCATATTTTTATTGAGTATACCTTAGCATATGAGCTATGGACGAGAATGACCATCTTACTTGGCTTAAAGTGGTCTAATTTATTACTTTTGAACACCTTTGGAGGGATTGGTCTAATCAAGAGGGTATTGATCATTTTATTAGGCACCTAGTTTGGATGGGTTCTACCATTATACTTTGGAACATCTGGAAGGAAATAAATAATCAGATTTTTAATCAAGAAAGGAAGGATGTTCACTATATATGGAATAATATCATTTTCAACTTAGTTGAAATAATCCAAAAACTCCTTAAAAACCCCTAAAACTCCCACCAAAGATGGGATCAAGTGATACAAAGTTTGAAGATTAACTCTCTTAAGGGTAACTAGATTAAAGGAAATGTAAGTAATCAAAATATGGATAGAACAAGGAATTGGCAACCTCTACCTAAGGATTTTAGAAAATTCAATACCAATGGAGCCTCTAGGCAAAATCCTGGAAAAGCTAGTGTAGGAGGAATTGGTAGACTTTCATATGGTTCCTTGGTTTTCACTTTTGCTAAGAATTTGGTTTTCCTTTCCAATAAGCTTATTGATGGATATTGTATCCTTAGCAGCCTTTGAGAGACTGCTAAGGTAGGATGGAAAAAGGTGTTGGTTGAATTAGACTCTCAATTCATGATTAATCTATTGAAGACTCCTAAGAATCATAAGGTTGATCAAAAATAAAAAGAATTATTGAGAAGATTCAATTAATCAAGACGAAATTTTTGAAAGTTGAATACGATCACGTGGTTAGAGAATAGAATAGGAGTATTAATGCTTTAGCTAATTGGGCTTTGGACAAAGATGATTTTACTTACTATGGCCACCATTCGAGATGGTGGGATTTGCAAATAAGGGAAGCTCTTCTTTCTATCCTTTCTCTAGATGGCTCCAGTACTAAAGGTACCTAGTTCCTTTTTATTTGTTTTTGCTTCTCTTTGATTCAATCAGGATATTTTAATTCCTTATTTTTAGTTTTTTAGTGTGTGTGTTATTTTGTGTTGTTTCTATTCTATTTTATTTTTGTGTTTTTTGGTGTTTTTTTTATGTTTTTGATTTTTTTTGTGTTTTTGCTTTTTGTGTGTGTGTGTGTTTTTTTATGGTTGTTACGTTTGTGTGTTGTTTTGTTGTTTTATAGTTTTTTGTGTGTTTTGTGTTTTTTTTTAATGTTTTTTGTTGTTTTTATGTTTGTTTTGTGTTTTTGTTGTTTTTTGTTATCTTTTGTTATCTTTATGTTTTTATTTTTATTTTATTTTATTTTATTTATTTTTTTTGTTGTTGTAGTTGTATTTTTTGTGTTTGTTTGTTTATTTTTTTGTTATTTTAGGTATGCACTTTCAGTGTGCCAAATATGGCAGGCCAAGTGCGAGGCCTAGGCATTTTTTATTTCAATACCACTATGAGATCTAAGAAGTTGAAAATTTGCTTTGAATGGACAAGCAACATACACTTTTCCATGTATTCTTTTAGGTATATGTAAACTATTTTTTAATTTATGTTAGTAGTCTATTTCCTAATATATTAATATTTTTAAATTAAATTATTAAATATAATATAATTGGTAACAACATTGGACCTTGTCGTTATAACCTTAGCCCATTGGGTTAGATGAAGTTAATGGAACCCCATCGTCTAAGGCATCGAATTGGAACATTCAACCAACAAACACTAGGTTGTTACTATCCAACATATCCTTGTTTGGGTAAGTCATGGTTTAAACCTTAGACCTCCCAAAAGAGATGCCAAAGCCCTAACCACTATGTTGTCCTTGTTGAAAAAAAATTGAGTTTACACAGGTTTTATGAGGGATTCCTTCTTTTAGTCTTTGAGTGTGTGTGTGTGTTATTTTGTGTTGTTCTAGTTCTATTTTATTTTTGTGTTTTTTGTGTGGTTTTTGGTGTTTTTTTATGTTTTTGAATTTTTTGTGTTTTTGATTTTTGTGTGTTGTTGTTGTTGTTATTATTGTGTTTGTGTGTTGTTTTGTTGTTTTTATGGGTTTTTTTGTGTGTTTTATTTTTTGTTGTTTTTATGTTTTTTGTTGCTTTTGTGTTTGTTTTGTGTTTTTTGTTTGGTTTGTGTTTATTGATGTTTTTTTCTATATTTTGTTGTTTTTGTGTTTTTATTTTATTCTATTTTTAAATCTTGTTTGTTGTTGTAGTTGTGTTTTTTGTGTTTGTTTGTTTGCATTTTTGTTGTTTTAGGTATGCTCTTTGAGTGTGCCAAAGGGGGCAGGCCAAGTGCAAGCCCTAGGTATTTTTTGTGGAATAGATTCCCCTACCTCCTTGGGACTTATCTGAAAGTGACATCTATTTTGGGATATTTTCCATAAAGAATATATATATATATATCAAAGCATAGTAAAAATTCAATGGTATATTCATGATGGTATACAACTTTGTGAGATTAAGGTGAAAAAATACACATATAATAGCATGAAAATAATCTAGAAAAATGTATAGATTTATAGAATTAAAAAATAATAATATGTCATGATCACACTTACAAAAGTTTAATAATAGCCCACAATTAAAATTTTATAAATCGTTATAGCATTATGATAAAGTTCGTTATGTAAATTTTTGGTATAAGGAGATTTTATTTATTATGGAAAATCACTTATGACAATCCATTAGCATAATAAAGAAATCTATTCAAACTTGAAGTATTGCATGATGTACTTGACAAATATATGATGACCCTAAAACAATATATTCTCTATTTTTTCTCATTTCTATGATTGAAAAATATCTTGGAGAACATAGACTAGCTTATATGCTTCTTAGGAAAAATAAAATATAGTGAAAGCAAAACTTTCATGGGGTTAGGAATAGTCCACGTCTACCAAGTGGAACTTAGAGTTGAGGTGCCATGTGTGTTTAAGAATGATCATCCTAGGCATGTGATATTTGTTTATCAAAGTCATTATACAATCCTCAATAAAAGTAATAAAATTATTTGCATTATAAGTAAAAATTATTTGTGAATATTACATTATTTGGGCAACAATACAAAGCATTTTAATTTACTACATGTCACTTTTCATAATCTCCTAAAAGGTCAAAAAATAGAAGAGAGCAAATCTTCATAAGATTTCTTTGGGCAAGGGTAGAAGAAAAACAAAGGTTTTATTTGGTATCATAAAATAGATTTTTCTCTTTGAAGAGGGAAAGTGGTCTAGGGATAAGAAAGTTGTAATAATTCAATAAAGCATTGCTAACTAAAATAGGTTGGAGATTGACCAACGAACAAGATTTTCTTTGGAATAATAATATTAAAGGTAAGTACTTGAAAGGTTTCATACCCTTCTTTAGAATTTTAGACCCTCCTAAAGGATTATCAGTTTGGAATGGAGTTCCAAAAACTAAGAAATTATTGAGAGGTGGTCTAAGATAGGTGGTAGGAGAAGGAAAGAAAATATATTTTTTAGGAAGACACTTGGATTACAGATAGTCCTTTACAATAGAAGAATGAGTTCCTAAGATTGAAATATCCCTTGGTTCAAAAATATGGACCGCTAGTCAAGTATTACATAGAATTTGGGGAATGTCAGAGGTTTTAAAAAAGAACTAACTTTAGATATTGTTGATTAAGAACTGCAACAATCTCTACTAAATATTAATAGGTTGTTGCAACAATATCACTTACCTCATAATGAATATAAGGACTCTTTGATTTGGTTCCCTAATTCGTTAGGGGAATTCTCTGTAACATCAGCTTATACCTTGTAGTTCGGAGGTGTCGAGGAGGATTTTCCTATAAATAAGGTTTGGAAGAATGATCTAATCCCTAAATTGGCTTTCTTTCTTTGGTTATGCTTACAAAATAATATTCTAACTCTAGATAACCTAAGTAAGAGAGGTTTTTAAATGATAAATATATGTTCTCTTTGCATGTAGGATGCTAAATAAATTGACCACTTGTTTATTCATTGTGAGTTTGCATGTAAGGTACTTAATAATATAATATAAGCTATGTTCTACTCTTGGGTGATACCTAGTACTTTTAGGTAACTTTTTAACCAATGGAGATGCCCTTTTAGCACAAAGAGGTTATCAAAACTCTAGAATTTATTGTTACCTTATTTTTTGTGGGGTGTTTTATGGGAAAGAAATCAAAGAGTATTCAAGAGGGAAAGTAAGGATGAAATTTTAGTGTCTAATAGAATCAAAACTACAGTGAAGGAGAATTTGCTTACATATGATAACGGTGTGAACTTTGAGAATAATTTGGAAAAGAGGATCACTAGTGAATGGCACTTGGGAGAACCTAGAGTAGCATCTTTGCCAATCAATTTGAAAAGAGCAAACACTAGATGACTAAAACTAGAGGAGGGTTGGGTAAATTTAAATTTTGATAGAGCTACAAAAGGTAACCCAGATAGAGTTGGGGGAGGAGGTTTCATTCAAAATAAGAAAGGTGAAGTGTTATGGGCTTATGTAGAAAGTTGTGATACAAAGCAATCACTATACGAAAGCTAAATCCCTATACTTTGGTGTTATGTTGTTAAGGAAGGTCATCATAGAAGGGGACTCTATAAATATTCTCAAGGATCCTAAGAAAGGAAAAGATAATAACTAGTAGGTGTTAGGTTTAATTAAGGATACCTCATCCCTATTAAAACAAATGGTAGAGATGAAGATATTGCATTTATATCAGGAAGGAAATGTTATAGCTGATTATTTAGAAAATATTGGAGTTCATTCTGATCAAAGGAACATATGGAAAAATAAATTTTCTTTATCTATTTTAAGGATTACATCATCAAAGGCAGAAGAAAATTTTATTCCATAGTATTTTATCTTTGATGGTATTGGTATTGTTGTTGCTTCTGGGTTTTTTTGTGCTACTAATGTGACTGTATTTTCTTGTTGTTATAGTAGTTGTATTTTTAGAAAATGTTGGTAATTTGAGTTATTTTAAGTTTTCATTGATGTCACATGAATCATTGATGTCATATGGATCACATTGAGTTTTGGTGGGCAGATGATATTTTGGAAAGCATGGATAAATTCAGGGTTTTTATGAAAACCAAGGGAGGAAAAATAGAAGGTTTTATTTAAAACCATGGATGGCAGATTTGAAATGAGTTTTTATTAAAACCCATGTTGGCATTTCATTTCATCGAAAAAGGTGCCCTGGTGATGGAGATATTTAATTTTAAATATTTAGTTTAAATTTTAATTATTTAAAATTTAAATTTAAATTTTAAAATTAAAATTAAAGTTAGCGCCAACGTCTAAAGAAAGAAAAAATATCAATAATGCATCGATGTCATCGAAAATGAGGAGAAGACTATATAAAGGGGGATCCTAAGGTTCATTTGAAATTAATCCTTGCTCATGTTAATCGTTGGTTAAGCATCCGAAGAGAGCTCGTGCAAAAATTATTTTGAAAAGGGAGACAATGAATAAATCCAAGGGTGGTCAAAATCCCAAGACATTGTGGGCAGAGTGGCGCATTGGCAATTGGCTTATTGTTAAGGTGTGTGGTAGTGCTTTATGTCAAGGTTTGAATCTCCTTGACTACATTCAAAGGCATTGGAAGGAAAGCACTCAAAGCACTTTTGGTTTGCATGGAAGGGAGGAAGGACTTAAGGCACGTCGTGCCTTTTCATTTCAAATGAGCGGATAGCTCATGTGTCAAACTTAGCCGTGGCTAAGGTGTTCACGGTGTGGGAAAGCTAGGGGTTCGAATCCCCTTGAGGAGGTAATTACGTTTTGCACTATTTTAATTTCGTTGATGCCCTAGGATAGGAGTTATAAGGTGGTTAAGGAATAATTAATTTTTTTTTTAAACTTTATTTTTATAAGGGTTGAGAATATTATTTCAGAGGTGGATGAGTTGTTGATTTATTTTGATAATCATAAAATTGAAAATTAAGATTTAGGAGAAATAAGGAGTTGTTATAAAATATTTTTGAGAGCCTTATTGATTATTATTTTTGATAAGGATTTTTATTAAAAAGGACTTTGGTGGACGTGTTTATTAAGTTGGATTAAAAATTTGTAAATTGAGTTATGCTTATCTTGTGATTATTATTTGAAGTCCACTAACCCTTATTGATATTGGAAAGGAAAGTTGTGTTTAGTGTGGCAGATTTTGTGGACAACTTCTTGGCATCAAAAAGGTATGGGCACATTATCCTATTGATTGTATATGGTGGTTGGTTTCTAAAATATTATTGTATTGAAAAGGATTGATTGTGGTTTCCTTTTCGAAAGTGGTTGGTTGAATGCTTCAAGGTTTTCTAGTTTGAGAGTTGTGTTTAAAACTTGTTTTATAAGCATAGTCATTGAAGCCCATTGGTTGTGAAATAACATGAAAAGAACATGAGTATCATTGTTATGTGAGATTTGTGGTTGAGCATTGTTGCAAACATTTGAGTTGGTTGATGCATGCTTAGACTAGGGTGTTTGTGAGAATGAGTAGTCCCTTGTGGTGATTGGTTGAGTTGAGTTGATTGAGCATAGTCAAGTGATTGTGTGAGGTGATTGGTCAATTTCCATGAAACAAACTATTCCATAATTTTGATTTGAGTTGAGAGTGAGATTAGAACATATTGAGTCTCTAACAATTCTCTTTATGATTCTATGAGTTGACTTGAATTGAGTTGAGATTGATTTAAGTTGAGTTGAGTTGAGAGTGAGGTTAGAATATATTGAGTCTTTAACATTTCTCTTTATGCTTCTATGAGTTGACTTGAGTTGAGTTGAGATTTATTTGAGTTGACTTGATTTGAAGATTGAGCTTAGAACATATTGAGTCTCTACAATTATCTTTATGCTTCTATGAGTTTATTTGAGTTGAGTTGAGTTGAGATCATTGTGGATCATTGTTGTCATCCATTAAAGAGTACATTGTCATTCATTGTTGAGTTCATATTTGAGCTTTGCCTTGATATATTTGTGGATGATATTTGAGTGCTACTTGAGCATGATTGATTGAGCCTTTGAGAAGGCCTTTGTGGATAGTTTTGGGACAACCTTTGTGGACAATTTTGGGATAGCTTTGTGGATAGTTTTGGGATATATTTGAGCAAGTTATTGGTGAGCTTTCTAGAGCATATTTGGGCAAGTTCTTGGTGAGCTTGCTAGAGCATATTTGGGCAAGTTTTTGGTGAGCTTGCTAGAGCAGATTTGAATAAGTTCTTGGTGAGCGTGTTGGAGTAGATTTTAGGCAAGTTATTGGTGAGCTTGCTAGAGTAGATTTGGACAAGTTCTTGTGTGAGCTTGTTATTCAATTTTAGATAAGTTATGTGTGAGCTTGTTATTCAGTTTTGGACAAGATCTGTGTGAGATTGTTATTCATATTTGGATAAGTTTTTTGTGAACTTGTTATTTAATTTTGGACAAGTTCTGTGTGAGCTTGTTATTTATATTTGGACAAGTTTTGTGTGAACTTATTATTGCTTAGCTTTGAGCAGATCAAATAAATAATTGTATTGTATAAGGATCCTTATTTATGTGTGAAGTATTATAAGGAGATTATTTGGTGGAGTACCCCACATTGGGGGAACCACGTTAAATATTGTATCTCAATTGTGTATGGTGACTTATGCTCTTTCTTACTATTGCTATTTGAGTTATTAATGCACACTACTATATTTGGTTATTACAATTAAGGACATTAATTTATATTTATTTGGAAATAAAGTAAAAAGTGGTCTTATACTATTCATCCCCCTCTTAGTATAAGTTTGTGTTATTCAATTGGTATCAGAGCGGGTTACTTCGGAAAAGGTAACAGCTTGAGGGCAGATTCTACAAGAACACAGATGGCTTCACATTATGGATCATCTACAAATAAGGCTCCATTATTTTATGGTAACAATTATGGTTTCTGGAGCATGAGGATGAATAACTACTTGATATAACAAAGATACGAGGTATAGAAAATGGTTGAAAAAGAGTATAGAATTGAAGGTGATCCTGAGGTAGATAATACTATCAGGAAATTGGTTGATATCAATGCAAGAACAATGACTTGTATTTTGAGTGGGCTTCATGAGACAGATTTTGCAAAGGTCATGGTATGTAATTTAGCTAATGAAATGTGGACCAAGTTGTAGAATACTTATGAAGGATATTCCAAGGTAAAGTTGGCAAAACTACAAACTCATAGAAAAATATTTGAGGAATTGAAAATGGAAGATTCTAAAGATATTGTAAATTTTTTACTTCATGTTGATGAGATTACTAACACCATGAGAGGCCTAGGTTTTGATATGAAAGAATAAAAAGTTACTCAAAATGTTTTGAGATCACTTCCCATGAAATATGATTCTAAGGTTTCAACAATATAAGAGACAATGGATGTCAACAAGCTAACAATGGAAGAATTGTAAGGTACTCTCACAAATTATGAGATGAGGGCAAGTAAGCATCAGGTTCCAATAAAATATATTGCATTCAAGGCTTCAAAAAAAGATAAAGGGAAAGTTTTAAAAATAAGTAGAGGTTCAGATAATGATGAGGAATCTAAATTCATCAAAAGGAATAAGAACTCAAAGAATTTCAGGGATATAAGGAAAGTTAGATGCTACAAGTGTGGTGATCTTGATCACTATGCATACATGTATCCACATAAAAAAAATGGTGATGATGAAAAATAGGGTAACAAAAGAAAATAAGATGGAAAGCATAAGCATGACAAAGATGAAAAATACAAACAAAACATGTTTGAGAAGAAGACATTTTTTCATAAGGCAAAGAAATATTACTACATTGTAGAATCATGTGATAGCTCAGATCATAATGAAAGAGAAAAATCAAATGATGAAAAGGAAGAACATCTATTCCTAGGAATAGAAGGTGAAAGAGAGAAGTGCTTTGTGTGTGGTCAAAGAGATCACAAATCAGGATATTACAATGGTTTCAATGATAGTGAAGATGAGATAACACATCAAGGAAACAAACATGGTCAAAGAAATATTGAGAGTTTGTTTGCTATAGAAGGTTATAATGGTCTCAATGAAAGTGAAAACAAATACGTCTCACTTTTGGTTATAGAAAAGGAAGAGGATGAGCTAAGTAAACAAAAATCATAAATTAAAAGGCTAAAAGAAGAATACAGGAATATTGAAAACAAGATTCGAACAGATGTTAAAATCAAATAAGAACTACTTCAAACAATCAGTAATCTCAGATAAGAGCTTAAAAATGCAAAAAGGATAGAAGAAAGTATGAATGAAGAACTAAGGTTAACCACGACAAGACATGATACATTAGATGAAAAGGTTCAAAAATGAGAAAACTTATTTTAAGGTTGTATCTTACTTCCAAGAAAAAACACACTCAAAAGGAAAGGAAGTTCTAAAAGATGAAAGCAAGGAAGCACCTAAGATTTGTAAGAAAATTTCCAAAGTTCCTATGGCTCCAAATATTTAGTTTGGATCTTGTTTTGAGATAGGTGAATCAAGTTCAAAATAAAAAGAAATTCTTGAAGAGGAAAGCAAGGAAGAAACTAAGTAAGAGGTTTTAGATGCTACAAATAAGGTTCAAGGATGCAATGCACAAGTTGAAAATGATCATAAGGATAATGGTCAAGAAAGATATGAGGAACCAAGGCATGAACAAAGGGCTTTTCAAGGACATTGTTTTTCTTGTAATGTATTTGGACACAAAGCTATACATTGCAGGATCCATGGATCAAAGAAGTTTGATTTTGCTAGAAGAAACCTCAAAGGAAGAAGGTATGGTTTTAAGGGACATTGCTTCTCATGCAACAGGATTGGTCATAGATATTTTCAATGCAAAGGAAATGAGCAACATGGTTTTGGTTTTAGAGCTTCACAATTCAGAAGTCATGGTCATAATGGTCAAGAAAATAGAGCTTCACAATACAGGGTTCAGGAAAGGAATGGATATGGAAATTATTTTAAGAATGAATTTAGGACATGGACACCATCCAAAGGCTACAATATCAAGTGTTTTAATTGCAATAAATTTGGGCATATTGCAAAATGGTATAGGACTCAATTCCAAACATGCTAAAGGCAAGAAGGTCAAATAAGTTCAAGGTAAGAAGGTCAAACAATTTCTAGACAAGAAGATCAAGTAATTCATCAAGAGAAGGATATCAGAAAAACATGGAAGGAAGTTGATAGAGGAAAGAAACAATGTGATATGGGAGTAAAAGTACTCCCACCCTAAAATTAATCACCTCAAAAGAGAAGGTGGTGAGGGGGCTATGCTTAAGAGTCATATATTTTAGCCCCATAGGTGTCCCTTTTGCCATTGATGTCAAAGGGGGAGAGATTTGAGTAAGGGGGAGAGCATTGAGTTAGGGGGAGCAGCCTCAAAAGAGAGCATTGAGTTAGGGGAAGCAGCCTCCATAGATATTATTGAGTCAGGGGGAGCAAATTTGATTCTCAAAGATGGCTTTTGCAGTGATTGTGGTTTTGTTTTTGGTAGATAAGATACTATAGCATTAATACCGGGTTTTACAGGTTGACCCAAAACCTTTTACAAAAATCAGCCCAGGGTTGTTGATGAACATATCCTTACTAAGGATCCTATATATGTAAAATCTACATGCCTTCAAAACCATTACATCCGGTAAGGCACATAGTCTGTTATCAAAAAGAAACTTCCCATACAACATTTTGGGTATACCCCGAGAAAACACACCTACATCATAATTACAAAAAAAGAAACAGACACAGATCCCTTCCTTGAAATAGTGGAGAAACAAAAAGCTACAGACACACATAACAGAGTACTAAAAAAAATCCCACAAGCTCTGTATTGACAGTTACTCTTAATAATTCTTTGGTAATTTATTTCTTTCGTATATGACATGCTTTGGGACCACATCCTGTCTTGGCCAATCAACCTTAGAGAAGTGAACCTACTGGCTAGATTTATGGTGATGGCTATCTGGTGGTCCACGTGGCTCTGGTTTGATGTCCTATATTGTCGTTTCTTTCCTGCCATGTGATTATCAACCAACCTCAAATTACTAAGATGACTAGGAGCCATGTTATCTGACATGTGACTGTCCCCATTAGTCTTTGTGGTATTTCCAATCAACATCCACCAAGATTGATAGCTTGGATAATTTTTATTGTGAGTCCATTTCAAAAAAGATACGGGAATACTCATAGCATTCGAACTTATAGTGCCTTCCATGTTGGTAAATTTGACTATCACTCTTGGCATTCTTGTTGAATAAGCTCCTCTACTTTGCTCGGGACACTGTTTTCCCATTTGAAAATTTCATCACCATCGACACCCAAATTGGCCAGCTTATCAACAACTTTGTTAGCTTCCCAAAAGACATGTTGGGATTTTCTATCCTATCTTCCCTGGAAAAGGATCCTAGCCTCTTCAACAATTGTTTTAATCCTCCAAGGAGGTATTTTCCAATTATTGAGGAGATTTATAACATGCATAGAGTCTCCTTCTACGATCAAATTGTCTTCTAAGTCTTGAGTCATTTGAAGGCCTCTCCACATAGCTCTAGCTTCAACTTTTTTGTTCATCCTTATTCTCAAATATTTAGAAAATGCAAGCATCATATTTCCATTATGATCTCACACAATGCTGCTAGCGCCTGATCTTCCAAGATTGTCCTTAGCCACTCCATAAAAATTAAGCTTAAACCAACCCGTAGGAGGTGGGGACCACTTAACATTGGCTTTGGGGTTGACTACCCTAGGCATAGACTCATCTAACAAGGTTAAGCTTAAATATTGAGCAATCATGGTCTCCTACAGATGAGGTTTACGACTATCAAAAGGGATAAGGTTCACATTATCATTAGCAAAGGATATGATCCTGGCAATGATAGTTTTATGATCATGGATAGACTCATTAAAGACTCTATGGTTCCTTTCTAACCATGCCTACCAAAGATAGTGATTGAGACAAATTTTCTACATGTATCTAAGTCTTTGGATTCAAAAGGGGCAAGGCCACTAGATGAACAAATCAAGTACGGTGGCTGGTTTAACCCAGGAAATATTGAAGGCCTAAAAAACACCACTTAGGACAGTCAAGGAAAAAGGGCACTCAAGGAAAATGTGATAAATGGTCTCCCAATTAGCCCTGCATAAATAACAACGATTAGTGATACAAATACCTTTACGCATCATATTATCAATGGTTAGAATTCTTCTTTGGATAACAAGCCATGAAAAGACTGCAATTTTTAGAATTAAATTTTTTATCCAAAGTAAGTTCTTTTGGAGGACAAAATCCTCGTCATCTAGCAGAAGCTTGTAAGCTGATTTAATAGTGAACTGTCCATTTTTCATAGGAGCCCAGGTCACTTGATCTTCCTTGGGTCTCATGGGGATAAACTATTTCCTGAGAATGTTACAAAGATCATTTGATTCTGCTTGAAATCCCTGAATCCTTATTTGTTTCCACTTCATTCTACCTTTGTCCTCAACCATATAATAAGATACTTTTCTGCCAATGAGTTCTATGATATCTCTGATTCGGGCTAAGTTAGGATATTGCATTAGTGGTTCATCCTTAGACCAACTGTCATTCCAACAATTTATCCTCTCACCATTGCCTAAAACCCATATTAATTTTTTTTTTATGATTTCCTTACAATTGAGAATTGCTTTCCAAAAAGCATAACCTCTAATTGGAACTGAGTCACTTAGAAATTCTATATTTTCAAGATACTTTCGTTTGATGATAGTTGTCCATTCATTTTTTACCAAAAATGAGGTGCCACGCCTGCTTAGCTAGTAAAGCTAAATTCATATGAGCAATTCTCCTCAGACCTAAGCCCCCATTTTCCCTGGGTCTCCACACTTTGGTCCATCATACAAGGTGTATCCTTTTTTTCTCCTCTGATCTAGTCCATAAAAATTCTTTTTGGAGTTTCTCAATTTTCTAGAAAACCTTCACAGGGGCTTTGAAAATAGAGAGGAAATAGACTGGAATGCTCTGAAGAAAGGCCTTAGTGAGGGTCAACTTTCCTGCTTGAGATAGAAGATGACCTTTCCTTCTAGTAAGTTTTTTTGAATTCTTTCAATAACCCTCTCCCAAATTGACTCTCTCAAAGAACCAATGAAAAGAGGGAGACCAAGATACGAAGTGGGGAGGTTTGCTATATCACACCCCAAAATTTTTGCAATCCTTCCTTACCTTTAAATGGGGGTGTTCAAGAAATATAACTTGCTTTTACTAAAATTAACTTTCTTACCAAAAATGTCCTCATAGAGTTGTAGGATGTATTTAATTATTTTGACCTCAACCATCGATGCCTTAGTCAATAGAAGGGTATTTATTAATGAATTATTGGTGAGAAACAACCCTAGTGAGAGATGTTACCTTGATTCCTGATATTAACCTTGAACTACAAGCATTTTTTATGGTTATTCCTAAAGCTTCTGCCATAATGATGAATAACATGGGACTGATAGGGTCCCCCTATCGAATTCCTCTATGACTTTGAAAGTAACCAGCAGTTGTTCCATTAACCAGAATCGAGAACCATGCTTTAATAATGCATTATTTGATCAAATTAATCCATTGGTGGTGAAAACCAAACTTAATGAGGACAAAGGGGGAGATAGTTGACAATTTGAGTTATTTTATGTTGTCATTGATGTCATATGGATCACATTGAGTTTTTGTGGGAGATGATATTTTGGAAAGCATGGATAAATTTAGGGTTTTTGTGAAAACCAAGGCAAATAAAATAAAAGGTTTTATTTAAAACCATGGATGGCATATTTGAAATGGGTTTTTATTAAAACCCATGTTGGCCTTTTGTTTCATCGAAAAAGGTGCCCCGATGATGGAGATATTTAATTTTAAATATTTAGTTTAAATTTTAATTATTTAAAATTTAAATTTAAAATTTAAAATTAAAATTAAAGTTAGCACTGACGTATAAAGAAAGAGGGAATATCAATAATGCATCGACGTCATTGAAATTGAGGAGAAGACTATATAAAGGGTGATCCTAAGGTTCATTTGAAATTAATCCTTGCTCGTGTTAATTGTTGGTTAAGCATCCGAAGAGAGTTCGTGAGAAAATCATTTTAGAAAGGGAAACAATGAAAAAATCCAAGGGTGGTCAAACGCCCAAGACATTGTGGGCAGAGTGGCGCATTGGCAATTGTCTTATTGTTAAGGTGTGTGGCAATGCTTTACATCAAGGTTCGAATCTCCTTGACTGCATTCGAAGACATTGGAAGGAAAGTGCTCGAAGCACTTTTGGTTTACGTGGAAGGGAGGAAGGACTTAAGGCATGTCATGCTTTTTCCTTTTGAACGAGCGGCTAGCTCGTATGGCAAACTTAGCCATGGATAAGGTGTTCGTAGTGTGCGCAAGTTGGGGGTTCAAATACCCTTGAAGAGGTAATTATGTTTTGCACTGTTTTAATTTCGTTGATGCCCTAGGATAGGAGTTATAAGGTGGTTAAGGAATAATGAAAGTTTTTTTAAAACTTTATTTTTATAAGGGCTATGATTATTATTTTAGAGGTGGATGAGTTGTTGATTTATTTTGATATTCATGAAATTGAAAATTGAGATTTAGGAGAAATAAGGAGTTGTTATAAAATATTTTTGAGAGCCTTATTTATTATTATTTTTGATAAGGATTTTATTAAAAAAGACTTTGGTGGATGTGTTTCTTAAGTTGGAGTAAAAAGGTGTAAATTGAGTTATGCTTATCTTGTGATTGTTATTTGAAGTCCACTAACCCTTATTGAGATTGGAAAGGAAAGTTGTGTTTAGTGTGGCAGATTTTATGGATAACTTCTTGGCATAAAAAAGGTATGGGAACATTATCCTATTGATTGTTATGGTGGTTGATTTCTGAAATATCATTGGAGTGAAAATGATTGATTGTGGTTTCCTTTTCGAAAGTGGTTGGTTGAATGCTTCAATATTTTCTAGTTTGAGAGTTGTGTTTAAACCTTGTTTTATAAGCATAGTCATTGAAGCCCATTGGTTGTGGAAGAACTTGAAAATAACATGAGTATCATTGTTATGTGAGACTTGTGGTTGAGCATCATTAGAAATATTTGAGTTGGTTGATACATGCTTGGACTAGGGTGTTTGTGAGAAAGAGTAGTCCCTTGTGGTGATTGGTTGAGTTGAGTTGATTGAGCCTAGTCAAGTGATTGTGTGAGGTGATTGGTCAAGTTCCATGAAATAAAATATTCCATAATTCTGATTTGAGTTGAGAGTGATATTAGAACATATTGAGTCTCTAACAATTCTCTTTATGCTTCTATGAGTTGACTTGAGTTGAGTTGAGATTGATTTGAGTTGAGTTGAGTTGAGAGTGAGATTAGAACATATTGAGTCTCTAAAAATTCTCTTTATGCTTCTACGAGTTGACTTGAGTTGAGTTGAGATTTATTTGAATTGAGTTGAGTTGAAGATTGAGCTTAGAACATATTGAGTCTCTAACAATTATCTTTAAGCTTCTATGAGTTGATTTGAGTTGAGTTGAGTTGAGTACATTGTGGATCATTGTTGTCATCCATTAAATAGTATATTGCCATTCATTGTTGAGTTCATATTTGAGCTTTGCCTTGATAGATTTGTGGATGATATTTGAGTGCTACTTGAGCATAAATGATTGAGCCTTTGAGAAGGCCTTTGTGGATAGTTTTGGGATAGCCTTTGTGGACAGTTTTAGGACAGCCTTATGGACAAATTTGTGGATAGTTTTGGGATGGATTTGAGCAAGTTATTGGTGAGCTTGCTAGAGCATATTTGGGCAAGTTCTTGGTGAGCTTGCTAGAGCAGAGTTGGGCAAGTTATTGGTGAGCTTGCTAGAGAATATTTGAACAAGTTCTTGGTGATCTTGTTGGAGCAGATTTTAGGCAAGTTCTTGGTGAGCTTGCTAGAGCAGATTTGGACAAGTTCTATGTGAGCTTGTTATTCAATTTTGGACAAGTTCTATGTGAGCTTGTTATTCAGTTTTGGACAAGTTCTGTGTGAGCTTGTTATTCATATTTGGACAAGTTCTATGTGAACTTGTTATTTAGTTTTGGACATGTTCTGTGTGAGATTTTTATTCAGATTTGGAAAAATTCTATGTGAACTTGTTATTGCCTAGCTTTGATCAGATCAAAGAAATCATTGTATTGGATAAGGATCCTTATTTCTATGTGAAGTATTATAAGGAGATTATCTGGTGAAGTACCCCACATTGGGGGAACCATGTTAAATCTTGTGTCTCAATTGTGTGTGGTGACTTATGCTCTTGCTTACTACTGCTATCTGAGTTATTAATGCACACTGTTATATTTGGTTATTATAATTAAGGACATTAATTGATATTGATTTGGAAAGAAAGTAAAATGTTGGCTTATACTGTTCATCCTCCCTCAGTATAAGCTTGTGTTCTTCAGGAAATACCATAGTAATGTAATTATGCTTTTGTTTTTGCTATTCTATTAACTATTATTAAGAATTTGAGTGATTGATACTACTATTGGTGTGGAAGGGAGGAATAAATAATAGTCAAATCGACCTTTGTTCCCTTGCTAGAAATAGATTTTGATATCATCTAGAGTGTTGGTTTTTTATCTAGTTTTATTCTAGGATTTTTTTGCTACATTGTTTTTCTCATGTTATCTAAGAAGAAGGTTAATGTTAATATTGTAACATTGGATAAATTAATTATGTAAAAGGTTGGGCCCCTTAAAAACCTCTTTCTTTAACCAATACTAAAAACATGTACTCCCATGGTACAATTATACATTTGTAAATATTATATTAGAGTGTGAGTTATTAGATTAGGGTGTGTGATTTATATTTACCCTAAAGTATGTGTCAATGTGTGAGATGAGTCCAAGTGTCATATAATAAAGTGTGCAAGTGTGTAATATGTGAGAGTGTGCAATGTGTCATGTAAGTCAAGAGTCATGTGTGTAGGTGTCAAATCTACAAGTGAAGAGTCACATATATGTGGTAAGATGTAAAGTCAAGAAATATGAGATGTTTATCATATGTGAGGAATAGAAAAGGATGGATATCCTAGATATCTGAGAAAATAAATAGTCAAAGTATTGAAAGGTCACTTGTAAGGTTATATTATGGATATAAAGCTACATGTATTGTATTGAGAAACATAGAAGCAAGATGATATGAAATCCTTGTATATTTGATCAATAATATAGTAGGTTTTATATTTTGAATTATTATTATTTCAAGATTATGATTCATTTATTTTTGTCAAATACTTGTATGCTTCAATATTGGGTTTGATTAAGATCCTAGATATTGGAACTTGTGACTTAAGTTTGCTCATAATACATTAGTGGTATCATAGCTACAAGCCCTTGCTTTGTGTAAGAAAAAATTGAAGGTATAAATTTATAAATTGAAGAAGCTAGCATCATATCTATACTCTAGTGTGAATCTATTTAAAGAGAAGATAGAAAGAAGGGTTGATTGCATGCTAAATATGATAAGAATTTTGTTGAAATAGACCATTCAAAAATTAATAAAAAAGGATTGAAGTCACCTATATTTGAATTCAGTTTATATAACATTGCTAGAGAATGGGTTGATTGCACTCAAATTTTCAAATGTTGGAAGTAAGGAGGAAAAAATATCTTCAGTAAAAATCCAATGATTAAGATTATTATTTAGAATCAAAATAGGAAGTTCTCATACAAAGAACCGAGGAGATGAAATAGAAGTCCTCATAAAGAAAAATTGATTGAGAAGATGGTTAAGACAATCTTTTCTAGACTAAGAAAAATAGGGTATGTTAATAAAACTAATGTGAAAGTCACCTCTTGGACATATAAATAAGAATCCATATAGTGACAAAAGTAAAGTACAATAGCATTTGATTTTAGAGAACCATATATCCAAATTTCAAGAGCTTAAAGAATACATTAAAGCTAGGATCCTATTGTGAGCACTTGAAGAATATATTGAATCTAGGAGCTTGTTGTGAGAACCTAAAGAATATGTTGAATTCAATATCCTATTGTGAGCAGCTAAAGAAAATTTTGAAGCCAAGGCCCTATTATGAGCACCTAAAGAAAATGTTGAACCCAAGAGCCTATTGTGAGCACCTAAAGAATACATTGAATCTAGGAGCTTGTTTTGGGCATCAAAAAAATATGCTAAAGCCACCATATTGTGAGAAAGTGAATAATACATTAAGTATTAAGAATCTATGAAGAAATTGAAGTAGTGAGCAAAAGATAAATAGGAACCTATTCAAACTAGTCAAATTTGTGCACACACAAATTATAAAGAAGAAGCAAATAAGAGGATTTGTTAGAGTGATAGTGCCTCTAGAACCTTCATAATTCATAACATTCTAATATCTCATTGAATGCTAAAATGTGGTGTATTGAAGAGGTAAAGAATAAGTGATTTGGAACAAATGAATTGATTTAGTGTGAATTAAGGTAATTATAACCACATACCATTTAGCTAGGCACCTATTTTATTACTTTATTTTGGAGGAATATGGTTGAAAAGGAATTTAGCTAAGAACCTACTTTATTAATTTATTTTTAAAGGAATAAGGTTAAAATTTGAATATGAGTCATACGGATTTAAGTTATTCAAAATTAAATTTGAATTGAATTTGTTTTTGAATGAAGGGTGAAATAATATTCAAAGAAGAATTTGAAGAAATTATTTGTGAAAGTTGTGAAGAAAAGTTGAAATTTATTGCCTATTAAATGAAATTTTGATTGAATTGAATATTACTTATAGATAGAAATTATTTGATTGAAGAAAATTTAAAATTTGAAGAATTGAATATTATTAAAATTTAATGAAGATTGATACAATTTGAATATTGCTTGATTGATTGATTTTTAAAGAAATTATTGGTTATTTAATAATTTGGGAGACATAAGGTATTTTTACTTTAAAGGAATTATTTTGAAGAATTTGAAAAGTTTGAAGAAAATAATAACATGGATAGAAGATAGAGAAGAATGAATGCATCAAGACAATCGTATGAATTCAAAATGCCAAATTTTATGAGAGGATTTTTTATAATCAAAGATATACTCAAATACATGAAACAAGATCACTTGAATCTCATCAAAACATGAAAAATAAAAAAATTATATGGTATATAGATTTAGGTGTAAGTCATCATATGATTGGGAATTTACATTGGTTTGAATAATTAGAAGTTAGACCAAACATTCCATGAAAATGATACATGATAAGATTTATTTTTTCCAAGGAGATAAAACATTATACCTAGCATGCCAATTTTAGATTTTGTGCTAGTTGATGTATTGTATATCCCAAGTTTATCAAACAATATTATCTCAATCGCTCAATTGGTTTAAAAAGGTAGGAAAATGAAATTCAAATACATAAATAGAAACAAAAAATGTATTATCAAGAATCAAAATATTACTAAAGTTATAGGTTCCATCAAAGGTGGAATGTTTTCTCTAGACACAATGGATTTCTCACAAGAAATTTTAGATCATTTTCATAAATATTATATTAATGATGAATTGTTTGACTTATCCAAAATATAGGAAACTTAATAGTGGATTAGGCATAGTGTAAGGTTGATAATTAGGGTCAACATGTAGAGTTCATGGATGGACACAAGGCAAAGGATGAAGATAAATATTAAATACTAAATTATTTAAACTAAATAATTTAATATAAGGGGTGTTGGAGAATATTACATTATTTGGTAGATGTTAATGTACCCCTATGGTACAATTGTGCATTTGTAAATATTATATTCACACGTGAGTTATTAAATTTAGGTGTATGATTTAAATTTACCCTACAGTATGTGCCAATGTGTGAGATGAGTCCAACTTTTATATAATAAAGTGTGCAACTGTGTACTATGTGAGAGTGTGTAATGTGTCATGCAAGTAAGTCAAGAGTCATGTGTGTAGATGTCAAATATACAAGTGAATAATCACATGTATGTGAAAATATGTAAATTCAAGAGATGTGAGGTTTGTCATATCTTAGGAATAGGAAAAGATGCATCTCTCAAATATGTGAGGAGAGTAATAGTCAAAGTATTGAAAGGTCACTTGTAAGGTTATATTATGGAGATAAAGCTCCATGTATTGTATCAAGAAACACATAAGCAAGATGATATGAAAGCCTAGTATATTTGATCAATAATATTGTAAGTTTTATATTTTAATATATTATAATTTCATGATTTTGATTCATTTATATTGGACAAATATTTATGTGGTTTAATATTGTGTTTGATTAAGATACTAGATATTAAGACTTGTGATTAAATTTGGCTATGGAGCCATAAAAAATATGCAAACCTCTAAGACTAGTATTGTAATTGAAGTGGAATTGTTAAGCAATAAGCTTCTAAGGAGGAAAAATAACAATGCTTTAGACATTGATATAGTTAAATCAAAACTATAGAAGGCCAACTGTCATGACCCACCTTCAACGGACTTTGAACTTGAATATATTTTGCTTAGCTAAGATGTTTTGCTTCAAGGAACAAGTGATATGCTATGTTTTATTTCTACAAGTATGGATTGGTTGTAGGAAATAAAATATTTTAAATGAAGAAATGCTTGGTAATAAATGGATCATTATTTCAAGTAAGCTTTTTTCATGAAAGAATATGATGTTGCTAATAGATTGTGTGTTTGTATAGAAAAATAGGGTTATTGTGGATGGAGAAAGAATAAGCCATCGAGAACAGGAATGCTTGGGAAAAATGATGTGATGGGTTATCTGCCAAAATAATTGGGAAGCAACATGAATGAATGCTTCACCCTTGATGATTATGCTTTTCATTAAAATTTGCACATGATAAAGAAGTTCCAGTCTTATGGTTGCTTGTGTTATTTGTTGATATATACCTTAATATTGAATTGTTAGAGATATGATCTTGGATATACATATTATATGCATTATTTTTTTATCTTCCCTAAAAGGAATAAATAGTTATAAAGATCCATTTTTTTATATGGTAGCACCACCATGGAAATGAATGATGTGTAAGTGAAATTTAATAGTTAGCGTTAATTGAGCAAAGTGCACTTGTGGTAATGGCTTACACATTGGACTCGAATGTTAAATGAACCCATTGTATAAGGACATGGAATTTATTAAAAAATGTTAGTTGAGGACCACTTGGCAAAGAGGCTCCAAAATACCAGCAAGGAGGTTGAAAAATGTGCTCTTGCAGTGAGAGAGTGTGTGCATTTTGGTAGAGAGAAGAGAATGGGCAAAGAGTGGAGGAAAATACAATTGATTGAAAAGAGAAAGAATGAAAACGAAAGACACTATGTGGAGCTGTTAACTGGAACACGATTGATAGGTAAATGTATATGTGATCTTGTATTATCTTATGTTATGTAAAAATACTCCTGTTTTATGTGATTTATTTCAAACAATAATTCTCCATGTTTATCTAGAGAGTGTGAAACTGTAGTGCAGTTTGACTACTATAGGAATTATCAAAGTACATATTACTTGTTGTTGAGTTAATCAAGTTTTACTAAAAGTAAACATGGATTGTCTAGGGGTTTCTTGGTTGAACATATCATCTTTATTTGGATGAGTTTGACGGTCATAATCCTAATGAATTGATAACTAGAAATGCAAGCTAATTATATGGACAACATAATTTGTGAATAAAATCATTGGTAGCCATATGAAACATAGGAAATATTGATAAAATTAGACTTGAAAGATAAAACATGTATTGCTAGATCTTCTATTTATTTTTATTAAAAGAGTGTTTCATTGCATATGGATTGGTTGTGATGCTTGGTTAAAGTGTGTGTTTACATTTTATATAGAATGTTTAATTTATGAATAGTTGAACTAGGAAATAAACTTGATTTCTACTATGAGAATCTATGGAATGACTGTAACGAATTGTTGGTGTTTCATAGTTGATTTATTGTGTGTATCTATTTTAGAATCTAAATATTTTGTTGGATATACCAGGTTTATGAGTGGAAATTATGAGTGTTCTTGTGTGTATGGATAACACGTTTGATGATTAGATGAAATTTAAAGAACTATTGAATCTCTAGTTATTGGAAATGCATGGGTAGATAGAACATAAAGGAATTTATTGAAAACTATGTGTGTGAATTTAATTTCAAGTATGTAATTGTCTGTTGTCTAGAAATATGATTATGTACAAATTGAAAGCATCAAAGAGGGAATTATGCACATTAGAATATCGTAAATGAGTTTTACTGGAGCTAATATCTAATCCCAATAGACGAAAATCATTTTTTTTTATTGGTTTATTGTAGATATTGTGGAGGAGGTGCATGACGATCTTTGTATTGGATAATGATAGTTCTAGAAAACTTATTCTATGAAAAATGTAACATTGAAGAAGCTAGGCATGTCCAAGTTGACTGGATATCCTATGCTATAGAATAATGTAATTAAGAATATTATAATATACTTTAGAGATATAAAACTCCTTCTATGTATTGTTGTGTTGGAGAAGAGAGATTGTTGTTATGAGATTCAAATTATTGATGGTGAATGTACGCAATATACTCATTTAATTTAGATGAATCTGTTGAGAGTTATTAATTTGTCAAATATGCTTATATAGTCTCTACCTATGATATTGATTAATCCGGGTGTGTTATGTTTAATGAATGTATGTTTTCAGTGAGTAATGAGTGGGTTTAGATGGATTGATATCACCCAAGAAATTTGTATTTCTATTTTCTAGTCTTGTTGTTAATCATATTGCTATGAACAAAATATTTCCAGATGGATTTGGGGAGTCATGTGAGCATGGGTTTATCCTTAGTATTCAAGCCAAGTTTTACATTGCTCCAAAAGTAATATCGATTTAGCTAGTTTTGGTAAGCAAGTCAAGACTTCTACAGTTGTGGTAGTCAAGCAATACGTGATAATGAGTGAGTTGCTTTTATCTAATATACCTTTGGTATGACATACCCTAACGTCCTTAAATAATTGCAAGTGCTACCTTATCAAAATGAAGCATAGTGAGCATGTTTAGGGTGTAGGAGTTAGATAGTGTTATCTTCATCGAAGAACGGGTGAATGATGATTGTTTAAATATGATAGGATGATAAACACACCATGCAGATGGACTTGTGTGGATAAGTGGGAATTGGCATAAAGGGAGAACCTTTACGATGGATCATAAAGGAGTACCCTTTCAAAGGAAATAAATGTGAGACCTCTTGATGGAATGAAGAGGGATAATCCTTTCAATAGACTGAAAGGAATATGGTAGTGGCTAGTGAAAGGTAGTTGAGTGGAGTACCTTCTTAAGGCTAGAGTCGATAAAAACCCTTATACATTTTGGGTAGGATCTTAGTGATATGTTTCTTTGATTGTTAAAGATAGTGAGGATGATGTCTTCTTATGTTGAAGGAGCTTCCTTAGATTCACTATCATTTGAGTTGAAGGTATTGCCTTATATTTGGCTTACTTAGATTTAATTACGTGTAAAAAAAATATCTCAACTTCATTCAAGGTTAGTAGAAGCTTGACAGGTCATCACACCAACATTCAAAATTCTTACAATTTTTTTTATTAATAATGCCAAGAAAAATAATATTATTGTAATGTAAAAATAAATGTATTTACCACTTGAATATTACTAATATATGAAACTAAGTTCTTGAGTGATGTTACTAAAGGTGAAGTAATAAATAATGAATAATAATATACTAGATACTAAAAAGTAATAAAAAACAAATGGATCTACTTCTCTTAGAAGTAGTACTCATCTCTAATAAACACTTATTTGGCTCTATTTACAACTCGTAGAAATTTTATTTGCTTGAAAAGATATCTAAATGTCAAATTTTAAAATGGAGAACATATCTTGTAAGCTTGATTAAGTATTTGTGAAGGCAATGGTAGCAAAAATTGAGAATGTCGGCATGTTGTCCTTAGATAAGGGCTCTATAGATAACAAAGTAGAGATTGAGAAGATATTGCGTTTTAAGTCTCAGTCACCCTTATTATCCAAGAATCAAATTACTTTCTGAATGGACATTGTATGAAAACCCCCCCTCCTAGTTGGATGAGGCTAAATTTTGATGGAGCTTCCAAAAGAAATCCTGGCATGTCCAAAGCTGGGGGAGTTCTTAGGGACTCAAATGGGCAAATTCTATTGGCATTTCTTGAGAATATAGGAATCTAGTCTAGTCATGTGGTAGAATCTAAAGCACTCTACCAAGGTGCCCTACAAGTGAGCTCTATGAACTTTAGAAAGGTTATTTTTAAGGGATATTCCTTAAACATTATCAAGTTGGTCAATGGGAACTATACTCCAACTTGGACTATAGTAAATATGATAGATGAAGTTCTTAGAATAACTCAAATATTGGAAGCAATCCAATTTAATCATATTTTTAGGAAAGAAAAAATTATGTTGACTTCTTGGCTAACTTGGGACTCTTTCAAAATGGTGTGTCAATCTGGTGCAATGAGTTCTCAAAAGGTTTAAATCAACTAGATAATGAAGGTAGGAATAGATAAACTATTAAGTTCTCTATTGGAGACTAGAAGGAGGGAAAGGCTAAATGAAATGGTATAGTTTTTTATTTTTGAAGAGACACATTTATTCAAATATTTTTAATTTGAATAGAAATTTGAGTTGCACAACAACATTGATGTAGGAGCCTATGTTTAGAGTTGGATTTACATCATTTGGTATCAGATCAAGTTGGATATTGTTGGGAGAGAAAATATAAGATAAAAAAAAGAGAAAATGATAGGAGAGCAAAGGGGCTCCAAGAATATTGAAACTTTGTGTAGTGCTTGCAGAAGGTTTGTAAAACCTTAAATAAAGAAATTGGCACTTTGTGCAATACTTGCAGAAGGTATTTTTATGTAAAATCCTCAAAGAAAGAGATTGGCACTTTGTGTAGTGCTTGCAAAAGGTTTGTAAAACCTTGGAGAAAAAAATTGACACTCTGTGTAGTGCTTATAGGAGGTTTTTTTAATGTAAAACCTTAGAGGGCGGAATTGGCACTTTGTGTAGTGCTTGGAAAATTTTTGTAAAACCTTAGAGAACTTAAATTGGCACTCTATGTATCTTCTTGGACTGAATTTGGGGGCCTTTGTTCTTGGGCTGACTTTGTCCGGGCCCTGCCGGTCGCTCGCGCCCACTCCGGCGGTTGTTTCTTCGCTGGCCTGGGGTGTTCTTCTCGGGGCCCCCCCCCGAAGACTTGGGCCATCTTTTGCGGGTTGTGACTGTTTCCCGGACCTGCCCGAGTGGCCTCCCCAAACTGTGGTACCCCGGGGACTATCGGGTCCGTCTCGCCGAGCTCCTCAAGAGTTTGAGGGTATGAACCGATGACGGTCAATGCCCCTTGGGAGGGGCCCTGCCACCCCCTGGCCCCGCCCCCTCCTGGGAGCACAAAGGGAAGATAAATTTCGTGCTACAAGCGCTTTGAGCGTTTGGGTGGAGACATCTTCGGGCTCAAAACCCCGTGCAACTTGTCCGGCATCCCCATCCCACCCTCTTCGCTTTCGTGCCTCTTGCGCTTTTGTGGGGCGCCGACTGTCGGTTTGTGCTCGGCTCCGTTGTGCTTGTTGCTCTCCTTGCTTTCCCTCCCCCCTCCCTGTTTGGTCTTGTGCTTCTCCGGGGCTTGGTTCGCCGCTGAGGAGCTGGCGTGGGATGTGGAGGGTTTGCTTCGTTCTCGTCCCCTGGCTTCGTTCCGGTTCTTTATGGGTGGGTGGGGGGGTTGGGGGGGTGGGGTGGGTTGGGGGGGGGGGGGGGGGGTGGTGGGGGGGGTGGGGGTGGGGTGGGTGTTGGGTGGGGGGGGGGTGTGGGGGGGGGGGGGGGGGGTGGGGGTTTGGGGGGGGGGGGGGGGGTGGGGGGGGGGGGGGGGTGGGGGGGGGGGGGTTGGGGGGGGGGGGGGGGGGGTGGGGGGGGGGGGTGTGGGGTGGGGGTGGGGTGTTGGTGGGGGGGGGGGGGGGGGGGGGGGGGGGGGGGGGGTGGGGGTGGGGGGGGTGGGGGGGGGGGGGGGGGGTTGGGGGTGGGGGGGGTGGGGTGGGGTGGGGGGGGGGGTTTGGGGGGCTGGGGGGGGGGGGGGGGGGGGGGGGGGGGGGGGGTGGGGGGGTGGGGGGGGGGGGGGTGGGGGGGGGTTTGGGGGGTGGGGGGGGGGGGGGGGGGGGGGGGGGGGGGGGGGGGGGGGGGTGGGGGGGGGGGGGGGGGGGGGGGGGGCGTGGGGGGGGTGTGGGGGGGGGGGGGGGGGGGGGGGGTGGGGGGTGGGGGTGGGGGGGCCGGGGGGGGGAGAAGGGGGGAGGGGGGGGGGGAGGGGGGCAGGGGGGGGGCTGGATGGGCAGGCGGGAGGGGGGGTGGCGCGACGGGGGGACACAGGGGTTGGGGGGGGCGGGGGGGGGACGAGCGGGAGGCCCAACGGTGGAGGGGAGAGGTGGACATGAAATTATGACAGGGGTTTTCGGGTGAGGTGCTATTGGAGATCAAAATACGGTTCGCCGGTTGGACCACCTGACCGGGTGTTTCTACTTAACATCTACTTGAGGTGGAGGGGATGTGCAAGAATGAATAGGAGGCTTCTTAGGCACGTGGTTATGAACTTAACTAGCATGTTGAGAAATGTGCTGGTGTTTCTACAAAAAGCACTACATGGAGAAATAGTATGTTGTGTCTAAGGAGAATCCATTGGATAATGATGAGGTATTAATTAGTGAGGTGGTGTTGGTGTGGTTTTGGAATCTAAAGGACAAGTATAGCGATCAATAGGAGGTTCTTGAAGATGTATTGTCATAGAACTACGATGATGGGGTCTTCCATGTCTGGTTTGATGAGGAGTCAGGAATAACTTTGATGGTTCTATGGAGAAGGTGGTGGAGGATTGTATTCTTACAGGGTGCCAATGCCGTTTAAATTAAATCCTGACAACAAATGGGTATGAAGCTTGCTTAGGTCTGATGAATGCCATGAACATAAGATGAATATTTTGGGATTGAATAGTCAATCAAGCAGGGGTTACATGCAAATTTCTTGGTTATAAAGCCTGTGGACAATTCTTGGAAAACTTGGTGGTATGACATGAGGCACTCGTATCGATTTGTGGACACAATGGTTTGGGGTCACTATTAAGACCTTTGGAATGACAACCTCAAGAAATCTATGAACGGTGGAGTGGTTGATTGAGGATCAATGATCTTGAACCATCCTGGAGTTTCTGAATCGATCAAATGTGCAATTGGGGGTCCTTGTTTTACCTTAATAGAACAAGCTATTCTTAGGTTCTTCCATATTTGTAGGGTGAATCAAGAGGGTTGGTTGTTATTGCGAGGTTGATCAAGGTTGTATTTACCTTGAGACACCCGTAGGTAATTCCCTTGGATGACTCATGCGAATGAGACTCGGGTGGCTAGTATGTCTTGTAGGAGATTTGTTTTGGCTTGAAGGAATCCTTTGTGTTGGAGGTCCACTTGGGTGCCAGTGCGTGGTATGTGGTGGCACTTTGTGGTATGGCTAGAGGATTTGTGGGCTTTTTGGCTTTTAGGTGAGTTGTGACTATGTCAGAGTGTGTGAAGTGTCACATCTGCATTTGTGCTGATTGGCTTGAGATATTGGGTTGGTGGGGTTGATCTTGGAAGATCTCCCTTGTGGGTCACACGTTATCATACGGCAAGTATTTACAAGTGGGTGGAAGCGATTTGTTACTCTGGGACCCGTTGTGGAGTTCATTTGTACACAGTCTTGGTATTCACAATAGTCTCGGTAATGGGAGCCTTCAAGAACAAAGACGTGGTGTTTGACCACAAAGTAAGATTGACATTGAACCCTATATGGGGAATGGGCAGGGCAAACAAATGTGTTGCCATCCTAAAATTCTGAGAGTCAAAGGATTGGCATTCAAATCCACTTGCCCTATGGGACACTAGATCGGAACCATGGGCATCTTTTTGGTTGGTCGGGTGTCATGCTCTGAGTTGGAGATTTTCTGCTTAGGGAGTTCATCGTGATGACTCTGGGCCGTAGACTAGCTTACGTTGTTGATGAGATGGATGTCTGCTGTTTATCAAGGGACAAGAACTACAACATGAAAGTTCACCGGACTTTGGGTTGGTGTTTGGTTTGAAGGAAACCAAAATTCGTTGACCCCACCTAGGGACGTTGGGAATTGGTAGGTCCATATGCATGAAGCAAAATAGGACCGGACATGGCTAGCTTCTGGGATCAGGAAAAGAACCTGAAACTTGGACCACAACAAGAGGAAATCCAAAAAGTCCAAGGATGATCGCTTGGTCAATCCCAAAAGGCTCCAAGGTTTCACGGTCAATCCCAAAAGGCCCAAGGATTGTCAAATCGCTTGGCAATCCCAAAAGGCTCCAAGGATTGTTAAATGCTGGTCAATCCCAAAAGGCTAAGGATTGTAAATCGCTTGGTCAATCCCAAAAGGCTCCAAGGATTTGCAATGCTTGGTCAATCCAAAAGGCTCCAAGGATTCTTGCAATGCTGGTCAATCCAAAGGTCCAGATTTTGCAATCCTTGGTCAATCCAAAATGCTCCAAGGATTTCACAATCGCTTGGTCAAAAAATCAAGAAAATTCAAAAAACAAAACAAAAAAAACAAAATTTGATCTCATTTCTAGGATGCTCAATTCATCAATGAGAGTTTTTCTCAATCTCATCTTCATATTCACAAAACAATCCATCAAAATACAAAATACATAGATGCATTAAAGCATTGCATCCATACATCGATTTTGTGGTCGTATAGGTCAAAGGCACCATAGGTGTAATTTTTGTAGTCCATCTTGTTTCATGTTCCATTTTAAAAAAAAAAACACCATGCTTGTTTTTACCACACTAGAGTCGTGGTCTTTTAATGTATCAAGAGTTTTGTGATTGTCATCATTTTTCTTAGCCTGTAATGTACAAGTCGGTTTACGAAGGTAGAGTTACACTTGAAATACACCTTGTACGTAACATCCCAACACAAATTAAACACATAAAATTCCAAGTTGTGTGAATGAAAGATGAAATAGTAATCCAGGTCACCATAAGGAAAGGTTATCTTGCTCATCCCCTGGATGGTTCTATTGCTGAATTCACAAAGGACAAGCTTTCCTATCATTCACCTCCATTGTGGTTCACCACTACCAATCCAATCATAGTTGGTTCCCAAGCTTAAGGATTTGTACTACAGTCCTCAGGATGGGTAGTCATCCCAAAACCTAAAGGGATCAACACCTTCACAAAAAAATTCCAAAATCATCATCCTAACACTTTCATTCACCTTTGGTCTCCAAGTTGTAGGATTGTACTATCCGCCCTAACCGGATGGGTAGTCATCCCCAAGGCCACGACAATGCTTACTCCATAACCTCACATCCCTTGGTCCCCAAGTTGTAAGGTCGACTATGCCCAACCGGATGGGTAGCATCCCAAGGCCTCAAGGATCAAAGCCATTCACAAGCTCAAATTCATAATACTCAAAACACCAATCAAATAAATGGTTATCACCACTACAAAATCCTTGCTCAAAAGAATTAATAGAAATAAACAGTGATTCATCACTATATGAGAGCAACTCCTAAATCATTAGCCAACAAACATCGAACTTGAATCTGAATTCTCATTGAAACCATCTAGGTGATCTTCATTAGTTTGTTGATAGCCTATCGGCAATGGTGGTATCCTACCGATGAGAATGTTTCACATTTGCTTTGGTGTGACCAATGTTTCATAAGGATGAGCTAGCTTATGGTATCTGATAACATCTAGATTAACTAACTATACAACAAAGGAGTTAGTGGAGCTAATTAGGTGATCCTCGATAGGTTCGGTTGAAATCCATGCTGCGGTATCTTGACAAATACCACATAAATGAACTCAATTGCACACAGGGATGTGAAATAACTTGGTGCAAAACAAGTCCGATTCATACCTTGTTCAAAGCTTGTAAGAAAAGACATGGCAGTGAGTTAAAACGTCTAAGTCTGAAAACCTTGGCTACATTTCAAACCAAGCGCTACTCACCTTACAATACCATAAAAATATAAAAAGAAAACCACATGTATACATAAAGTCATGCATCACAACAATCCTAAAAAGAAAATAATAGAGTCTAAACTATGGTGCTAGCAAACATCACAAATCTATCATCCATTCATTCTCTTGCATATCACAACATATGCATCCACAAAATAAACAACATACAACAATCGATTTACATACCAATGCATCCACAATTTGACACAATCATTATGCATACCAAATGATACACAAAGAAGAAAAAAACAACAAAAACACAAAAAATGAACACAAAAACATAGCAATAAGTGGACACAGTGTCTTGCATTAACCCTGGCAAAAAATCGATGTGGGGCTCAAATTGTCATTTCCACTTCCCAAGAAGGCTACCATAGTGGACCGTCCAGGGAAGACAGGTTTTTGAGTATTTCACCCCATTATGGCATCACCAAAAGGGTTAGCACCCACCAAAAATAGGTCCAAATGTGAAATTGCACGTGCTTAAATGGTAAAACATCTAAAGGCACCTAACCTAAGTCATCTTGGGTCAGCGACTGTGTTTCTCAGAGGCATTCCCCATCGTTCGGCTGAGGGGGTAGTCAATTAGTCACCAAAAAAGCACACACCCAATAGGGAATGGCATGCACAAAGAATCATGACAAAGACAACATGTCTTTGGGGAAACAAGCAACATTAAATTGACAAACACTTGGCATTCCAAGCATGAAAAAGGTTCCCCCTGTGGACAAAGGTTAGCCTTTGCCTAACAGGACAATGTCCAGCCAAGTCACACCTCACAAAATAGTTAATACTTGAAACAGATTTAGTCGCAAGAAGGTCAAGAATGATCCTCCAACTTGGGGCACAAAGTTGGTTAGGTTACCAAGAAACCCAACATTAGTGCTGGCACTATGCTCGAGTCACCAGGCTTCCAAAAGGGGCATCAGACACCAAAATAACCAACCATAAGGACTACAAACACTATCGCATTGACATACATAGCTTGGCAGCCCTTAGAGGTCAAATAGTGGTCTAGCCACTTACAATTTGAAGGTCAAAGTGAAAGGACAAAGTTGGTCGTTTAAAGCTAATCAAAAAAGCTTAAGCTTAATATTATTAAAAAGTTGTTTAGTGTATGGTTTTGGTTAATGTTAATTATAGTACATTTGATTAAGAACATTAATAATGGTTAGAGTGGCGAAGAGATTCATGGTGGTAGGTGGGCGTTGGGTTTTTTGGGGTGGTGTGGCATTGGTTTTTTAAGTGGGTTTGGGGTTTCTTGGGGGAAGCATTTTTCGAACACAACGAATTGCTGCTAAATTCAAGACTCATTTGTATTCCTTTCAAATTCACTCTTCTGCACCTTTAATCTCTTTCTGAAGGGAGGTTATTGGTGGCTGTTTGAAAGTGAACCCAAACCTTAATATCCGACAGTGGATCACAATATCCCATTAATTTGACGACAACTCTTGCTCCGAGATTTTGGGCCCATCCCTAGTGGACTGGTGCCGAAGTTAAGTTCTAACAAGGCGGCCCGCTTGGGCACCCCACACCTTTTTTATGGTTTCGCTCTAATATATCTTATTCTTGCATGTTATCCTGTATTAATGTTCTGCATTATGTGTTCAATAAAGACAGATAAATAGAAAGAACAAATCTCATTAATATTGTTATCTTTGCCTGTTCTGCATTCTTCTGCATCGGTTTCTCATTAATCATTTGCATAAGGTTAGGACAGATCTGCAGGTGGTGTGTTATCCTGAATTAGTGTTCGTTCTACATTGTATGTTTAAAATATATATCGATATTATTATGCTTTCATGGTTTTTGATATCTCATTAACTTGCAGGTAGCGACGTCTCATTTGAGTGCAAACCGACCGACTATTCTAATGGCAGCAACCTCCTAGTCAATCTTTGGTTTTATGTAAAAGTTGTAGGTTACGTAGGGTTATGTTATTCACTCATTTAATCAATATTTTACATGCAATTTTCATTGCTTCCTAAAGACAAACGTTTTGTCCTCTTGTTGCAGGTGCTACTAAACAGTTTATTGTTTCTGTGAACATAGGATAAGCAGCAACAAGCGAAGACTCATCAACACCAGCGACGGCAATACGTTGGCCCGCCCACTTTGCATGTGGGCATGCGGATAGCAAAAATATTAATCTTGATTGTAACCGAGACAGACTAACACTCCTAGCCCCTGAAAATGCAGGAGATGTATTGTAACCAAATGAAATTAATATAAAAAGGTTGTGCTCCTGCTTTTCTCCCTTATTTTTGGTTGATTCAAAGTTCTGTTTTCATTACATCTTAATACTGTTTTTCTTTCGAATCTCATGCTTTCACTTGTAGGAGGTTTTTTTAAAATAAAACCTCAGAGTGAGGATTGACACTTTGTGTAGTGCTTGCAGGAGGTTTGCTATTTTAAAACCTCAAAGGGAGAAATTGGCACTCTATGTAGTGCTTGCAGGAGATTTGAGATATAAAATCTTGAAAGGAGATTGGTACTATGAGGAGTACTTGTGGATGTGTAGAAATATATGGAGAGCAATTATGAGTTTGATCAGAGGAACTCGTAGGAGCAGAGGTCATTTCAACAATAGGAGAATGATGCGGGAGCCTATATTTAGAGTTGGATTTACATCAAACATTAAGAAGTTGGGATAGATGGCTTTTGCAAGTGGGCTTGACTCAGAGACACGTTGGAATGCATGTATACGGGAAGGACCTAGGCCCAATTTCAAAAGTTTGTTTTGTTTCCCGTAGTCTATGTTCTTCCCTATGTGGGTAGCTTGTGCATGTTTTGTTTTGAAATCCCCTGTGAGGGATTGAGGTGTATTTAGTTTCATTTGTGGTTGATTTTTTTTATTTCCTTGGCTCATGTAGCTCTTGCAAGAGTGTGCTCTTCTTAGGATCCTGGTTTCTCATGGTGGCCTATGTGCCTTTTTACCTCTTTATTGATTGGATCCTTTTTATATAAGGTTTTGGGACCCTTATAAAACCCCTTATTCTACCTAATAAAAAAAAAATAACATAGATTAAAGTGATGACTATAATATTATTATGGTTTTGTGTGACATCATAACTTAATGAAAATAAATATATTTTATAAAGGAATATTATTTATCAAATTTGACAATATGGGTTACCAATAGAATACCAATCATAGACACCTTGGGTTGTCACTTAATATCCAATGATTTACTTTGTACAATCATACCAATGCTAGTACATTAGATTCCATCATAAGTAGAGAGTTTGAAGACCATAAAAATATTTTTAATCTTGTCACTCGTATATTTATAAGAGAAAATATGACAGAGGTCCAACATGAATTTTTTTAGAGGATATTAATATATAATTAGCAATAAGTATTCAATAATTTGGAAGATGAAGAATGGCGTACACTTATAGGAAGATGCCAATGGAGATGAATCATCTCATTACTTAGTTGTTGACTAATAAATTTTCTCATTGGAGTGAGACCAATCTAGATCATGTGGAAGCTTTTTTTTTTAACCATGTCACCTCTACTAATATTTTCTTCAATTCGTAGTTGATATGCAAGACCCTACATTATGTTATGTTTTGGTAGAGAATAAAAATAATAGTTAGTGTAGACACTAATTCCTAACCCATGCATTGGTTACACATATTAAGAAGCCAAATAGGAATATATATAATATTTAAGAGATTCAAGTGTTATATATAGTGGGGGTTATTCTTATTATATTCAAAATACTAAAAAAACAATCATTTATGTATTTCACAGGGTTTATTTTTTTTCAAAGTGTAAAGTGTTTATCATAAATTTGTAAAAATGATACATAGATAAATAGATCACTATATAGGAAATTCTATGCTTGATTCCCACTAGTACAAAGAAGTAGTGAAGCACATAATTTTCTTATTAAAATAAATACTTTTTGAACACATTAAGAAAATTATATTAAAAAAATCTTAGATATAAGACATTCACTCCATAGCATAAAAAACTATTAAAATACATATGATAATTTGAACATTCATCATCTTGGTACATGATGAATGTGTATTTATAAGCTAATAAAATAAAATTACTTGATTAGCAAGCTAACATATAACAACATGTTTATGGGTAACCATTATTGATAAACTACATCCACTTATATAAATTCCATAGTATGAAATCATAGTTTGGCATACAAAGTATGCATTAATTTCAAGTTTAATTTCAAAGCTAAATAAAAATGATAATAAAAAATAAATAAATAAACAAATTCTTGGTTTTATAGTTAAATGCTCCTTACTCTTGGTGATATATCTTCACTTGGTATATACATTATTTGATCATTTATTTTAATGAATATGGATATATTTCACCACTTTATGAATCTATAAGAGTTATGGATAATGTTATAATGTATCTTATAAATTTATTTTATAATCCATAAAATAAAGAGTAAAATAAATGTGCATGGATGTTCTCTAAAACCTATCTAAAAGAAACAATGCAAAAGCATTTAATAATCCACATAACTCTTATTCCATTTCATTATCAATATCATTTAATACTTATATATCAATCACTAGCATGGATAATAGAGCAATGGAAGCAAGTAAATGCACCATCATAAATGATTTTGTTATAATCAAATAATAAAGTATCTATGATGGAATATTTCAATGGTAAAGTATGGTTGTTTATTTCACCAATATTTATAATAAACATATAGATAAATATTAAACACATAAATTATAATACTATGGGGATATTCACGCATGAGGAGATTTATAGAAATTGATAAAGAAATGAGGACTTTTATCTATAATGGTACTCTTATATTAACTCTTAAATTAAATTAGGTTTCATTATCAAACCCTCAAACTCATTAATAATAGGAACAATCTCATAGCTCTATTTTCCAAGTTGAATATTTACCACAAAATATAAATATTTTAAGATTAATCTATTAGAATAAAGAACTCCTTTCAAATATATAATTTTACTAAGGATTTATATAATATATTACTAAGTTTACAAAATGGCATGAGTCCAATTGGTTAAGTTCCTTGACTTTAAAAGAAGAGGTCCACGTTCAATTATCAACAAGAAATACATGCATGATTACCAAGTTGTTATAGAGGCCATAATATGGTCATGATCTAATATATTTGGGGCCCAATGTCAATTCCATATGACCACTTTAACCACAATATGAGTTTTATGTAATATGAATGAGGTCCATTTTAGTTGGTTTATTACTTACAAAATCTTGTAGTTACATTGTTAAGATATGCTTTTTAAAATAATTGTCACATAAGATCTAAGGTTGGAATTAAGATTAAGGATTTTAATGTTTAAATAGGATAATAATATTTCTAAGCTTATATCAAATTAAGATAGTAGATCTGAATTATCAAATTGCAATTGTGCAACTGATTAGATTCCTTAATGTTCGAGGATCAAGGTTGGAATTGTTTAAATGATAAATTTATAATTATTAATTGTTAAGTTGTTATAATATCACTATGTAATCATAATGTAATATGCATGGAAATATTATTAAAAGTATTTTACCCCATAATCGATCAATACCCCCACTTAACATGCCTTAAATAAAACTTCCAAAAAAAAGGGTGGTATCTCATAGGGCATTATTTTAAACCACCATAAAAAATACTTATCCACCACACTCAAATTGGTTCATAACCCACTTGAAATTATGACAATCCAAAGGATGGCCAAAGATAAAGTGCTTTATGTGCTTGGTTGCACGTAAGAGTATTATGACTCAGGATAACTTGAGAATACATGGATTTATTGGACCCAACTAGTGTATAATGTATCACCAAGAGGAGGAAACAATGGGCCACCTCCTTTTTGTATGTCCCTATGCTTGAACAGTATGGAGTTGTTGGTACAACATTTTTTGTCAGTCAAAAATATCTATATCTATTCCCACTGAAAACAAATTTTAGGACTATTCGAAGACCAATAGATTCAAATTAGAGACCTTGAAGATAACTTAGGATTTGGGTTTGGGTTTCATCTATTGGCAACTTTGATTGGAACATAATAACAATATTTTTAAATAAGAATTTAGACCAGAGAAAAGAATTTGAAGAACTCTAATTAAAATAATTTTAGAGACAATGCAAGCTAGAACTCAGGAAACATCTCAAATGACATAGGATGAAGCAGATAGAAGCAACTGCAATATGGGAACTAAGAAATGAAGGATAGTAATAAAAAGAGGGATTTGTGGATTAAGGATGAAGGCTAATGATTCAAAAGGAGAAGGTGAATGAAACACCTTAAAGGATCATCTGGCACAAACTAGAACATCCAAAAGTTGAATAGTCAAATAAATAACCATATTTTGAACCTTGCCAAGAAAGATAGGCTATCAAAAGTAAATATATAACTGGAATCTTAAAAACAAAATCACTTTTTCCTTAATTTTTGTTATTTTTTTTTAATATGAATGGGTTGTGCATTGAAAAATAAAAAAGATCCAGATTGTAAAAAAGATTTGTGAGGGTCTTACATCTCTTGGAAAATTTTGTATATTCTGTAAAGGTACTATATGACATGTGGGTTTCGATAATATTAAAAATAGGTAATGACAACTAAGAGTAGGTGAAAATGCCACCTAATTGTAGTTGAGATGCCAATTTCTCCATCTTCGCACATTAGCTCGCATACGCATATTTTCAATGGTTGTAAGAGGGCATCACAAATATAACGTCAAAGCGGAAGGATAAAACATGACGGCCTAATCCACAATGCTATTTCGATAAAGAGGAATAATTTAGTCTACCAACCTCAATTTAAGTTGCCTAGAATACGTGGGATTTTATGCTTCCAACACGTTTTCAATTAAAACTTATTTAGTTTATTATTGTCGCTTGTGAGATTTTCGCTCAACTTTGTGACCAATAGTCAATATCACCCTGAGTTCAGGTGGTAGAGATTTGAGTCCTTTCACCTAAATCTAAATTAAGTTCAAAATGTTTAGTCGATCTAATGTGTTTTCCGAAATCCTAGATCGCCATTTCCAGAGTCATATTTGTTTTCGTTAATTTGTGGTGATCATGAATAAATTGTCTACTTCGTGCTACAGTATTACTCCTACAGGCGCACAGTGCTCTAGATAGTGGCCATTACCAACAACAGCATAACAGTATCATTTTAACGAGATTAGCACTGAAAGTATCATGAAGAGCATCACTATATGATTCGGTTGCATCGAGGCCTGTCTCCTCCATGTAGAGATATCTTTTCTCAGATAATAACATCGCATCAAGCAAATTATAAGTTGCCAAAGCAATGGCCTCGTTGGCCTGTGTTGGCAGGAAAAATGGTGGCCATCTGACCTAAATTTATGTAAAATACATTTTTTCTTTGCAAGAAGCTGTAATGCTTATGAGTGCAATGGAATATTCATGCATTTTCATAACTTTGCTAAACTGCTTCATAGTTACAAAACACAATCATAAAATCTGGCATCACTTGCCTGGCATGGTACATAATGCCATCCTCTGATACCATTTTTATTCTCTGTAAACCCAGATTATTTAAACCCTTCAACTTAACACTTGGAAGGCAGATCCAAGCTAACATGATTAACATAATTCATCTCATATTAAATCTTCATGTCCATATTGACTTAGTTATTATCTTGCAACCTAACAGAATAACCTTATAATAGGTCAAAGGCCCGTGCCAAACAAATCTTTGTCATTTGGGATCTATGCATCAGTGATGACAGGTAGATGGGAATGACTTAAATGGCCGGTGTGATATGATGTTCAATGTATGTAAGAGAACGCCATTTGTTTTTCTTCAAACCTATTTTAATTGCCAGTCTTTCGTTAGGTGAGTCCCAATACTTGCATATCTTTTATTTTAAGACGACATTTTAATAATAATAATAAAAATACAGTCTTCTCTAAAAAAGAAATTTGACGCACATGTATGGAAACAATGTGTAGGCAAAATCTTTCATTTATCCTCCAACTCGAAGGGCATTCTTAAATTTAAACAATGTTCTACAAATAAATATAGATTTGCCTTTTAAATGAAATGTTATTAAATTATTTTTATGAGACTGAAACATGTTATAGATCAAGAGTTTTAATACAACATAAGGTATGTTATACATAATTATTTTTTTATTGGATTTAAACTTTAAATCTTTTATTTAATATTGTAAAGTTTGGATTAATATTTTAAAGTTTAGAATCTAAGAAGAAAAAAAATTGTTCAACAATGTTAAAAAACTCAACATCTTCTTATCACCATTTGAAGTATGTTTTTTTATTGGTGATTTTGATGAAAAGTTATTTGTTTTTTCTATTATCAAAATTTCAAAAAAATTTAACAGTGAGTTTACTTTTCGAGTGTCTTCATATGCAATCCTGATGCCCTTTTAGCCTTCACATTCCATGACAATGTTTTTCAGTCTCTACTACTCCTTTTGTGTAAAAGATTATTATGCATTCTAACAATGCCTCTTGAGGAATTGTCCATGTCCTAGTTTTGTATTTGAGATTATGTGAATTGGATCTTAGTTGGACTATAAGAATTTTTTTTTTTATTTGATCTTTGCATATATGTACTTATTTTGGTTGTGTTCATAGTTTGAGTTGAACTTGTTCAAAAATAACTATTTTTCCTTCATAAATTCTCAATCCATAGAACGAGTAAATATTTTTTCTAACATACGGTTTCATTTCTTTGTTGAAGTTTGAGATATCATGAAATTTAATGCTCCATTATTCCATCCATTTGTTTTTTGTTTCATCCATGTGTCTTTTCTTCTATTCAATGTTTCTTTGATTACATGTTTTAGCAACATGTATCTTCCATTATTTGTAATTTTCTTTAGGTGTCCTAATAGCCTTATCATAGCTTCTCCTTATAGTAGAATTTTTTTTGTTTCAACAAGTAAATAATCATATGGAACTAAATCTTAAATTCTAAAATTATTTTTAAATAGTTGCTTTTGAATTCTTTCTGTAGACACCAAAACAACACCAATCCGATTATGTGACTGCAAACACTGATCGCATTGACGCACACAGCCCCAAGGGCAGACCCCAGAGGTTAAACAGTTGTCCTAACCACTTTCACAGCAGTTTTGGGAAGTCAGACATCAATTTGACACCTTCTAGGCACTTTGCTCAGAATTCATCCCTCCTCGGGACGAATTCGAAATGGGATCCGTCCTCCCCTAGGACGAATACAAAATCCGCTATAGGGTAGGATAAATTCTAGGTTTAATGGGAAAAAAGACAAATTGCGCCAAATGGCAGCCAAGGACAATCAATTAATGCTCCCTGCCTTGCATGCACACGTAGGTGGGCAGATTGAATGTTAGAGGATTGTCACAAGGGCAGTCATGGAAGCCCAAGTCAGGGAGGAATCTCCTCCCTCTTGGGAAGGCATGGCCACCAAGTGGCGCCCCTGCATGCCCATCCAAAGAGACCCCTTGGGTCTATAAAATGGTGAGCTTTCTCACCTAAGAAGAAGATAGGTTGGAAGCATTTTCAAGCAACGAAGTACTACCAAATTGATATCACGCTTTACCCTTTTGATTCACCTCTTCCACATCCTTGATCTCTTTCACAAGGGAGGTCATTGGGTGGTTATTGGAAGTGTGAATCCGGATCCAAAACCCGACACTTGACCACATTATCCCACCCATTCGTCGAAAACCCATTACAAGAGATTTTGGACCCATCCCAAGTGGATTGGTGTCGAAATCAGGTTCCAACGGTGGGCGGCCCACCCGGGCGCCCCGCACTGTTGCTAGCCTAATCTTCTTTTTTACGAACGATTGGGAATTCATGGCAGATTATTATTTTTGTCATTTTTTTATGTGGCATTCCATCTTATGATGTTTAAATAGCTCGTAATTCTGATTTCATAATGCTTTGATAAATCTTATCATGTTTTGTCACTTTTTGTAGTCCTCACTAACTTGCAGGTAGCAGCATCTAATTCCCGTTGATGGAGACCAAATTGGGGAAATCTGACCATCTGGGTCTTCCCAAAATTCCTCCAATTAGCTAACCCCTAAGTTTGCAGGTCTTTTGGAGTTCCTGAGATGCGACATTTTTGGCAGTATCACTTCGGCGCTTTGTTACAGGTGAATTTGTCCTTCCTCGAAACGAATTACAGTCGAATCCATCCCGCCCTGAAATGAATTCAAATCGATGAAGGACTTTTTGACTATTTCATTTGCAGTGATCCTCTAGTAATGTTCTCTAGTTTTTGTCAAATTTGCAGGTTATTTGGAGTCATTTTATTTATTGATTTGGCTAATCTTATGCATGCATCCTCCATTGGTTTTTAGGATCAAACGCCCTATATTTTGTCATAGGTGCTACTAATGATTTGTTGTTTCTTTGAACACAGGAGGAGCAACAAGGATCAAGGACTCATCAACACCAGTGGCGGCAACACTTTGGCCCACCCATTTTACATGTGGGCATGCGGAAGGAGGAACACTAAGTCATGATTGTAACCAAAACTCATTTAACGCTCCTAGCCCCTGAAAAGGGAGGAGGCATATTTGTAACTAATATTAAGAGAGTTAAATAAAAAGGGTTGTGCTTTCTATACTTTCTTTTATCTCAGTTCAATTTGTCTCTTTCATTTCATGCATTTCACTTTATAGGACCTTAAGCGTTAATTTTGGGTTTTGAATACATCGCATTAGTTTTCCTTTCAATCTTCCAAAATCTCGTGCTTTCAGTGGCGATCACGGTGGGACTCTGTCCCCTAATTTTTGAGATCAAGAAACTGATCAAAATTTGTGTTTTCTTGCTCACAGGTACCATTTTTTGAACTCTGATTGTGGTTCATTCCAGCCTGTGGCGAATACAGTAGTGGAATTCATCTGACTCTGGGATGAATTGGAATTCATCTCAGCCTAGGACGAATCCTGTTCTAGAATTCGTCTCACCCTGGGATGAATTTTTGTCTATGCAGTTTCAGGGCTGAGGATCAGAAACAACAGGTCTAGGCAGAGAAAAGGTAAGGATCCTAAACTATTCCGATCATTTTTTGCTTTTTTGTTTCTATTTTCTATCAATTTTGCCTTCTTAGGGAAAGTAGTGGTTTTTGCATGTTTCATTTTTCTAAATAAAAAGAACCACACATACTTCACACAACATTTTTAAACCAAGGAGAAGGTCGTAAAACCCTAGCCCTTGATCAAGACCAACGGTGGATTTCATCACCACCTTGGCTTGATTTTGCATCCATTACCCCGATTGTCACTATTGCTCGACGTAAATCCTGACGAAAGCTGATCGAGTGTCACTGGGGTGATTCCCAGCACGCGAGGATAAGTCTTCTATGGTAGGTGTCATAAACAGGACAATCCCCCTTCCGTACCGCCTACGTTCCACGTACCATCTACTCTCACGTACCTATAGTTTCCCTCTCATAAGGGCGGGTATATAGAGAGGTTGGTATATCGGCCTGGCAATGGTATATCGAAGGGGTGACCAATTATGGGAGTCATATGAGCCTTCATTATGCATTTAAACGTTCTTCAAAACTTTCAAAAAAAACAAAAATCATCAAAACGCACTAAAACCAGTCTAGGACACACCATTAATCTTTAAAAGAGATAATCATCGCATGCATGTGTGTGATCTTTTCTATTTTGTGTAGTATAAAAATTAGAAAAATCATAAACAAAAGACAAAAATTTATGCATTTTGTAGAGAAGTATCACAATGGTGTTCACCCACAGCCAAGCCCAATCACGGGAAGATGCTACGGGGAATATCCAAGGAGGCACAAGTCGCCTCCAGTACATCCCCAAGGATTTGGTCATACCACCTTGGTGGCATGACACACAAGGCAGTCCCCTCCATGCCTCGAGGAAACAAGACTATAGGGGCACCCTTTCTAGGGGCACTCCCTGCGAGCACAAAACCTAGCACACACTCATTCAAGAGAGGTAAACCCTTGGGATAACTCCCTTAGACGCCCGCTATAAGTGGCCACTACGCGATGAAGCACTAGAATGGTAGGGGGTCCATAAGGGGGGGCCACATGACTATGCCATCCCTCCTACACCTCGCATCATTGTTAGCAACAATCGATCAAATACAGAGCGCACGGATCTTCAAGCAGGGCGAGCCAACTTTGCCAGTCCATTTTTCACTTATAATAGAGAGCACGAGGAAGACCCCTACCTTCCTCAAGAGCAATGTACAGTGCGGGAGCAATGCGCTTCTACACCTGCTAGCTATCAGTATCACTTACCGAGGACAAAGCCTCGGGGGAATGCCACTACCCCCAACAAAGGGAGGTGGCCTATAGAGATCTCGGGTCACCACAATCGATATAGATATGTAGGAGAGGCGTCTAGCCCTTATAGACATGAGACGGCGGGACCAACTATCTTAGAATTTGCCAAACATGTCACCCATTGGGCGCAACTCACGCAACTTGAGCTAGAGTGACTACAGTTAGAGGAACTGTACCATATTAACAAAGAGCGCCTTCAACGCCAGAAGGATGGGTTGTTCCAACACACTATGCAGGAGAGGACTCCAACCCCTCACACGTATAAGACAAAACATTATGAGAGGCACAACCCCTGGGTGCAATACAGGTCTTTGCGACCTTATTGAGCGCCACCCCTGACACCTCCTAGACCTGAGTGGGATGCCACTCCTAGAACCAATGATGGGTGCCTTCCTCAGGCACCCACCCAGGTTCATGGGCCACCCTTAGAAATTCCTCAAGAAGCCTCTAAAGAATCTGAGCAAGGAGAAGAGCGGGATGAAATGCCATACCAAGACATGGGGGGTGCTATCCAGCCACCCCTCCTAAGGCCCCAAGTTCCCTACAACCCACAACAAGGACAAGCCAACAAGTAGGAGCTCAAATCCCCCGATACATACAATGCGTTGCTAGAGCACTTAGAGTCGGTAGAGTCAAATGATGAAGTCTTCCATGTCTCAGAATTGCCAGATTTTGATGAGCTTGACTCACTGGCCGAAGGTGAGGATAAAATAGAGATGGCCGACATCAATCACATGCGACAGTGTCCACACCCCACGGATACTGATGATGCACTTCAACAGTTAAACATAAGGCCAGGGCATGAGTGGCGAGTTAACCCAGTGCAGTGGGATCAAGTGTTACATTCTCCACTTTGGGCATATGGAGATAAAATTCCGCCCAGAGACCCGATAGTGATGACAATGCAGAGGGCAGACCCTGTCCTCCTATCGGTGCATAGGGTCGATCCATTCATGCCAATACCTCCAAATCTAGATTCGAAGCACAAATATCATCAATATGGGGGTACCTCTATCCCCTGACGAGCCATAGTTCAACCCAAAAAGCTCCAAGGATTCTCGCAATCACTTGGTCAAACCCAAAAAGCTCCAAGGATTCCCACAATCGCTTGGTCAACCCAAAAAGCTCCAAGGATTCCCATAATCACTTGGTCATCACCAAAAGGCCCCAAAGGTGTCCATGACCTCTTTGGTCAACCCAGAAGCGCCCCAACGGTGCCCATAAATGATGCATGAGCATCCAACGAAATGTGGAAAATTTTATTTTTTCCTAAATTTCAATGCATTTTGCCGGGGCCATAACTTCTCAACCGTAACTCCGATTGATGTGAAATTTGGGGGCTAGTTGGGGTTTTTAAACAATCAACTCTTTAGTTGTTTTTTTGACCAATTTTCAGGGCCAAATTCCATCATCTAGTGCCCCGAAATTAGGTTTTAAAATTGCTCACCTAATTTTTTATGCTTTTTGAGTTGTTCGAAGGTTAATCTCCCTTAATGTATTTAGATTTAGGACTTGAAACTTTTTTTTTGGCTTATCTATTGTAAGAGGGATGTGCACCCCAATTTTGGGCCCCATCCGACTCATTTTAATTTTTGGGATTTTTTTTTTTGGCTATATAGCCACAAAATGAGGGTTTATTGATGGAGAGCCAAGCTTGCTCAAACTAGTTCTCATTCAAAACTTGGAAAAGATCACCTCAC
The DNA here is from genome assembly GCA_028583015.1 of Wollemia nobilis. NCBI lineage: Eukaryota > Viridiplantae > Streptophyta > Pinopsida > Araucariales > Araucariaceae > Wollemia > Wollemia nobilis. The sequence continues at coordinate 52,454 of JAQPPZ010007851.1, read as the reverse complement.
AAAGATAGCACTTCATTGCACAAAAGCTCCAAGGATTCCAGCAATCCCTTGGTCAAACCAAAAAGCTCCAAGGATTCCAACAATCCCTTGGTCAAACCAAAAAGCTCCAAGGATTCAAGGAATCCCTTGGTCAAACCAAAAATCTCCAAGGATTCCAGCAATCCCTTGGTCAAGCCAAAAAGCTCCAAGGATTCTAGCAATCCCTTGGTCAAACCAAAAATCTCCAAGGATTCTAGCAATCCTTTGGTCAAACCAAAAAGCTCCAAAGATTCCAGCAATCCCTTGGTCAAACCAAAAAGCTCCAAGGATTCCATAAATCCCTTGGTCAAACCAAAATGCTCCAAGGATTCCAGTAATCCCTTGGTCAAACCTAAAAGCTCCAAGGATTCCAACAATCCCTTGGTCAAACCAAAAAGCTCCAAGGATTCCAGCAATCCCTTGGTCAAACCTAAAAGCTCCAAGGGTTCCAGCAATCCCTTGGTCAAACCTAAAAGCTCCAAGGATTCCAGAAATCCCTTGGTCAAACCTAAAAGCTCCAAGGATTCCTAAATTGCTTGGTCAAGCCCAAAAATGCTCCAAACGTGCCCATACTCCCTTTGGTCAAACCAAAAAGCTCCAAGGATTCCTAAATCACTTGGTCAATCCCAAAAATGCTCCAAGGATTATCGCAATACCTTGTTCACCCCAACAAGCTCCAAGGATTATCGCAATCACTTGGTCAAAACCCAAAAAGCTCCAAGGATTATCGCAATCACTTGGTCACCTCAAAAAGCTCCAAGGATTATCGCAATCGCTTGGTCACCCCAAAAATCTCCAAGGATTATCGCAATCGCTTGGTCACCCCAAAAAGCTCCAAGGATTATCACAATCACTTGGTCACCCCAAAATCTCCAAGGATTATCGTAATCGCTTGGTCACCCCAAAAGGGCCCCAACGGATTCTCGAAATCCCTTGGTCATCATCAAGAAAATTCAAAAAAAAAAAAAAAAACAATCAAATAATCAAGAATCACAAAAAAATCTGCATCTCATTCTCATGCATACTTCAAGATCAAAAACACAAAAATAATAGCTGCATTAAGCATCGCATCCATACATTTGCATATTTGTGGTCATACAGGTCAAAGCACCATAGACTGTACTTACTTGGCAAAGTCCATCCTCATTCCATATCTCTCCGCTGTATAAACAATCCATTAAAATAAAACGCTATCCATATTTCCGCCATACTATAGTCAGTTGTCTTCTAATGTATCGAGATTTTTCGTCATTCAGTCGTCATTAGCTATCTAGCCACATGCTATACCAAGTCAGATAGATTTTACGAAGGTAGAATTTTACTTGAAAAATACCTTGTTACGTAGCATCCCAACACAAATTAAAACACATAAACATTCCCAAGTTGTGTGAATGAAAGGTGAACCCTGCAAAGCAATCCAGGTCACCATAAGCGAAACGGTTATCTTGCTCATCCCCCTATGCGAAAGACCCCAAAGAATGCTAAGAGTTGGTAAAAGGACAAACATCCTCCCTACCCAATTCCCCATGAATCCCAATTCTCAAAAGTTGCAAAACATCAAAATTTGCACATGTCAAAACTCCAAATATATATATATATATATATATATATATATATATATATATATATATATATATATATATATATATATATATATATATATATATTTTGACATCACTCCCAAAGTGCACACATCAAAAGGCACAAACAACAGTGATTTTCATCACTCCATATCCAAATCCCTTGCTCAAAAGAAAAACAAATAAAACAAAAATAAACAGTGATTTTTATCACTACAAAAGAGCAAGTATCCCAACACAATTGAAGAAAAGAAGAGAGTTGAACTTGAATCCCTAGAAATCTCAGCATTTAGAAGGTCATGAGATAAACCTCAGTATCGATTTGGTTGATAGCCTATCGGTCACTCGTGGAAAACCTCCCGCATGACGATATATCTGCCACATTAATGTGTGTGCAGATCAATGTTTGCATGTGGATGAGCTAGCTTATGGTATCTAGATTGCACCACAAATTAATTTCACTAAATACAACAAAGGAGTTAGTGGAGCTAATTGGGTGATCCTCAGTACAGGTTTTGTTGAAAGTCTATCTGGCATTGGCGGTATCCTGAAAAATGCCACATCAAATGAACTCAATTGCACACATAGGGATGTGAAATAACTTGGTCAAAGACAAGTTCGATTCATACCTTGTTCAAAGTATTTTCAGATGAAAGTACAACCTTGGCTAGTTAGTTAAAACATCTAAATCTCAGAAAACCTAACTGCATTCTAAACCAACTGTAATATCTTTTCAGCTTTACTTCACCATCAAAAAATACAAAAATAACATCCAAGAAAAGATTAGTGGGATCGTTACTGACTCTCTCCAAACATAACCTTCCTTGGATTAGTGGGATCGTTATTGATATCCACATCGAAGCTTTCCTCTAATGACATGTGTGATCCCTCCTCAAGCTAATGAGGTGTAGGGATCAAATGAATGTCATCAACTAGGTTGATAGGTTTTGCGTTGGAAGCATATTTAGCATGATAAACATCATAAGCATAGCCTAGTGCAAAATGAAATAGTTGTAACATTTCCTCATTAGGGAAGAAATATTCAGGCTCAACATGTGAGTCAATGTGATCCCAATCGATAACATCTACATTGAGATACAACGATGTTGACGGATCGATTGGATTATGGAGTGGGATGGTCAAATCAATGGAGACCACATTTATGGAATAGAATTGATCTCCAGGACCACAGAGACAAACCTCTACATCATCGATGTAGCTCTCGTACTTGAGATATGGCTCTATCAGCATGGGTACAAATGGGTCCTCTCTATGCAGAACATGAATGATTGGGTCCTCTCTATGCACTGATTGCAAGATTGAATAATTCAAATTAATGAGCTCCCTGAACACTAGTGGTTTAAGAAATACCATGTGATAGATCACATCGATGTTCGGTGGTCTTCTCATAAGGTAAGGATTCATATTGATCTCTCTACACATGTCCTCAGCTGTATACGACACATTGTGATAGCATAAGTAGGGAGGTCCTAGGTAGGCTCTCTCTATTTCATCCTCTTCATCGCTATCATATACAATCCTTCATTTTACCCTATTGGAATGGGATGTTTTGGCAGATGTGGCCCCATATAGGTTATATCTTGATTATTATTGTTGATGTTTGGTAAAATCAAGTACAAGTGTCGTAAATACGATACTGCTTCATAAACTGGCTCAACCTCATCCCCCGAATGATTGTCAGGTGAAGACTCACTGTCCACCAAGATATTCTCATGATATGTCTCAGGTGGCACTATTGTGGCATAAGACACCATATGACTATCCCTTTGGAATGCATAAGAATTAGGGTGATATGGGTTGAAATCCACATCGTCCCCTAGACTAAGGTACAAGCGATCTAGGGATGCTATGAGCAAATTGTTTTGTCCTCGTATTTGTAACCTTAGTCCGAACCTATCAGTTGCAAACTGATAACGCAACTCAAGCGGAGTCCTACATCCTTGTTCAAAAATACCAATTCCGTATTCATGCCAATGATATAACTCAAAAATACAGATGACATATTCAAGGTTGGATAAGTAACGAACATTCACTACGAATGGTTCATCATCATCTTCATACATAGGCGTTCGCATTGGAAGTTGATCCAAACCAACATAGATGAAGTTAGTCTGAATGGGTGGCTCTCCAAATGGCACAATTGATCTGACCAAAAAATGATGAGCATGCGGTCGGCCCATCTGTTGTGCAATATCCAAAATCGGTTCAAAGGTTACATTCTGCATAATATACTAACCTAACATTGTGTTGGCGAGATGTACAGTCACCCATGGTGCGGATGACCCTACTAACAATGCAGGCGAGGTAGGATGAGGTACTTCCGCAGCTTTGTCTTGGTCTTCCTCCACTTCCATGGGAGTGGGAGTCTCATTGGAAACTGGTTTGGGCACATGCTTCTTCTCTTTTTCACCAATTTTCACCTTTAACTTCCTTTCATCCTGAAGCATCATTGATGCAGTCAGTTTCAATGCAGTTGTATTAGTGTAATCAGATCTGATTGATACAGATGTCGATGGTTGAGCACACACTATTGGTTTACCTCCTATATTATTAAACGATGATGCAGGTCAAACGTCTAGGTGCATTTATGGGAGTATGAAACCCCCAAGCAAATCCACTAGGTTCACAAACTTGAAAGGTTCTTCATCTGATGACACTATGTGAACTCGTCCCTCATGAATATATTTTACACATTGATGTAATATGGAAGGAACACAACTCATTTCTTGAATCCAAGGCCTCTCGAGTAGAATGTTATATTGCATGGTGCTTTGGATCACATGACACATCACAGAGATGGTATTTAGGCCTACCTAAATAGGTAGGACAATTATGCCAACCGTCGAGCATAGGACATCATTAAACACTCTCAATGTGAAGTTGGTGGGCACAATATGTGACTTGGGCAACTTTAGATGACTCAATGCCTTTGTCGTTATTATATTGATCGATGAACCGGTGTCAATAAAGACCCTCTTGAATGGCATGTGATTAACACATATGATGATATGCAATGATAGGTCCGTTGTATCTGTAGGAACCATCCTAATTTCATGATCATAAAATCAGATCATAGGCTCCTGGAACTATTGTATGTGTCCCACAAAATTGGTAAATGCCTAAGCATCTTGATACTATACTTCAATGGACCTCATAATTTCCATGAGAGTCTCCCCGTGCCTATGGTATTGTTGTATCAACTCATAAATAGATAAATTTGTAGGTGTTATCTACAGGTTTTGAACCAACCTGCTTCATATAGTCACCATCGGCCTTGTTGATGGGCTTGGGATATTATGAGTTGGCCGCTGATTAGGCATAGCTTGTATCCTTATGGGAGTGCGAGGTTGATTCAGATTCTCATATATACCATGCCTGGTAACAACATTAGCCATGCCTACAAACCCCTGGGTAGGTGGTTTGACGCACACTTGGTTAACCTGGCCAATGTTGTTGCATGGTGCCTCATGGTTTGGCAATGGATTTTTATAAATCCCCATGTTTTGGTTGTCGAGAACCAACGAGTTATTTGGCACAATAAGCTCTTCCTTATCAATCATATTATGCATAATGTGTTTGAAGGACCAACACACTTCGATGTCATCCCCCTTCACATGATGGAAGATGCAAAATAGGTCATATTGATATCCCTTTGACTTGGGATGATTCAGATCGACCAACTTAACCTTGGGTAGTCTGATTGCCTTAGCCTCGCATAACTGATGGAATATTGATGTCAATGGTTTTGTCAAAGGTGTGAATTTGTGAGGTGGGCATTGTTATTTATTTTTACTCTTATAATTATTATTGTGCTTTTTATACTACGTAGGAGGAGGTTGGGCCTGATAATTATGCTTTTGTTACCCTTTATCCTCTCTGGAGGTTTAGCACCACCTGATTTACATGGGCATATTTGACCTATTGTTTTGTGGAGCTCTTCTTATGCCCCTCCTTCCTGTTCTTGAGCTTCAAGTTGTCTTCTTGCAACTTGATATCCTCAATTACTTTGGCTTGCACCAAAGCTTCCTCAAATGTTGGATACTACTATAGTGCAATAATAATGAGATGTGCTTGGCATAACTCTTGGTGAACATTCAAGTCAGTTCCGTAGTAGGAATAGGGAATGGCAGATTTGCCATTAATATCCTCCACCTCTTTTTGTACTATTCAATTGGATCATCATCGTGTTGAGCTAGTTCAACTAGATCAGAAAGGTTAGCCTATTTACTGATGCCAAAAGAAAAGCATTCAAGGAAAGTGTCAGCTAGTTGCAAAAAATTGGTGATACTGTGCTTCTTCAGCTGATTGAACCACTCATGGGTTGGGCCTGAGAGGGTTGTCATGAATGTACGCAAAAGCAAGGCATTGTTTCTTATAATATAGAAGCATACATCCAAAAAGCTTGTGACATGCTCTTACGCATCTTCGTCACCTTTGAATTTATTTAACTTGGGCATGATAAAATACTTAGGGTATGTTGGAGTAGGCACCAAGGGGTCCAAAGGCTCGTTATGAATCTTGCTCAATGTCAACTCTTGAAAAGTCACGCCTTGCCTCTTGATTGATTTTACCTTCTCAGCTAAGGCTTTATAGGCCTACGAGGATATAAAGTCTTCCTCACTAAGCTAACGTAGGGGTGGTCTTAGAGGTACATTCTTCCTTTGTCGAGATGGAGGACGTTGCTCTTCCTCCTCTTCAACTTGGGAGTCTTCGAGATACTCTTGATCAGCTCTGTATCCCTATTATTCCTCATATTGTTGTTGACCCTACTCTTTGAATGGTGGTGGCAATTTTCTTTGTTGGACACTGACATGATTGTGAGTGTCTCTGTGCTCCTGTTGCACATCAGATTGTAAAAAAACCTTCCTATGTATGCGTTCTCCTTGCTCAACATGAGTGTATAAACCAGCCCTGGCTAGCCTATCCTCCTTCTCTATGCGCTCTTTTTGATAAGGATGTGTTCCTCATGCATGAGATGCTCATATAGTATTTTTTTATGAGCCTCTATGCCTAAAGATTCTCATATTCGATGCGCTACCTCTCTAGGTGAGTATCCTCCAATTGATCTTGGAGGAGTTGTCATCGTTGCTCAGATACCAGTCTATGTGATCTATCAAGTTGATCGGTCGTAACAGGCCTCTGGTATGCGTGCTCCATGCGAGCGACCTTATGGGTTATGTACCCATCTGACTAATTTTGTGATGTTTTTGCCTTTGTTCATGAAGATGGCATTGGAATCCTGCTGAGCCCTGTTCTCTGTACCACCATGCGTGGATGGTGGATGTGTCACATGAGGGTTCTTGGAAGCCTCTCCATGCTCTATAGAAGTCCTAATAGAACCACCACTATTCTCACTCAGAGCACGAGTGGGTGGATCCGAAGGCCTATATCTTAGCTAAACATTGTCTCAAAAAAAGAAAGAAACCCTAAGACCTAATTTGTTTCTCTATTTTCTTTAGTGTCCTAATTAGATTTCCCTTTTCTGCTTTCTAGAAAACATATACAGAATAAAAAATTATAGAGAGTGAAAAATGGGGCCTACCTTAGGTCCTCATCTGATCAATATTTTGCTCCCTACTATCTATTATGTCTACTGTGAACCATAGGTCTGATGTGCGGTTCAGACTGTAGCCCGCATTTTGCAGCCATAGGCCAACAATGAGACCATAGATGAAACCTATGGTTTGCACCTGATATAAAAATACACAAGGGTCAGATATCAGATGCAAGAAATGTGGAGTTCCACCATGATCACCTTCTGACCTATCCAAAAAGCAATGCACCTATCTACTGCATCAATCGGAATCAACATAAAAGCATATGACAATAAACAAGATTGCACATAATGAGAAAATAGATGTTTCTTTTATTAATATTGATAAAGAATCTTAGTTACAATCATGCCCCTCTTAGGGTCACCCAAATGTTGATACGATTAATACAATTCCCAAGCCCCCAATGGGGTAGGCACAATACTAATGCTCTGTAAATAGTCACAAACTGCTATAGGGTGGAGTTTGATCCTTTTCTTCACATTGAGGAAGGAATTAGAAGATTGAATCTCCTTAGAACCTTCTTTCTTGCTGTAAATAAATAACACAAAAGCATTAAACGAATAGGCAACCTCTCATGATGAGGCCCTTTGAGGAAAATATGCATAAAGGTGTCATAACAACTATGGAGTCAAGAATATGGATAAAACATATTAAACTTGTGCAAGATTCATAAATATTGTTAGAAAAAAGAAAGCAGGAAGTGCAACTATCTATCTACTTGATCAATTGCATGAAATTAAGCAAGTTAACATGAAAAGAAGCCATTAATGTCCTACTTACTATAATGAAAACAAGATTTATTAAACCTTAAATATATTGATCAGATTGTCTCTAAACATGAATTAACCCACTAAAATGACTAATATAACCTAATTAGGCATATTGAAACAAAAATAGTAAGGAGATCTATCACCTATTGCAAATCATAGCTTTGGTGAGCGGTATGCATTGTACACTATGGTTGTCAGCCATGACGAGCAATCAAGTGGTTTTGCCTTCCAAATCTAGAGATGTGGGCTTGATCGTCCTTGTCAAATTGATGATCGAGGGTCACCTCAGTGTCCTTTGATAGGTTTGGTGGTTGAATTGCTCGATAGGGCCTCCGTTTACCCAAATTAGTATTTCTTTGTGTTCTAGATCCTTAGGGAATCCATGACATGAATTGACATGATGCTCAATTTATTCACAATTGGATAACAACACTCCCTATCAATGCACTCAAGTGAGTCCTCAATTCGACAGGGCTTCGTTGCTTCGATCTCCAATTCTTGCTCTCTCTTTTGCCCTAATTCTGAGGGGTACTTATAGGACTACCCAAGGGCTAGGGGTGGCTTCGTGGAGAACCAAGATCAAGGAGAGGTAGTTTGGATAGTTGGATGGGAAGCCTCTAGAATCTTCCATCCTTCAACCACCTTCTTCTAGATAAAATGGCCGTTCTAACTGATTTGGCTCGGATGAATGCCAACTAAACTTTAGTTTAAAACCATAGGTCACAACTACGGTCTAGACTGTGAACTGCAGGTGTTAGCAGTGGTTTATATTGTAGACCATAGGTCTCAACTGTAGTTTAGACTGATTAGGCCAAGGAGCCCAAATTGAGTGGTTAGAACCACTAATCTATCTTGGAGTCTATCTAATATCTTCCATATGGTCTTGTAGCATGTCCCATATGAGTATTCACCTTCGACATGACACGTTTTAGGTGTATACATAAGAAAATCACTTTAGACAAGAAAAATCTCAAAATTTCCCTTTTTTTATTTTTTTACCTTTTCCCTTACTTTTCTATCCCTTTTACACCATGGACACTTCATTTACCTCTATTAGTCATTCAATACTAGAAGCTCAAGTAGATTTACATCCTTCCACATCTAATGTCCTACACATCAATGCTAAATTGTCACTCACAATAGTCACCATAGTAGAGGTAGGGCCTTTAGGAGGCAAAACCATAAGTAAAAGAGGGGGAATAAGAAGAGGCAAAAAGAAATATCTTCTAAGATATTAGAATAACAATTTGAATACCCTTAATAAAAGGTGGACAAAGGTACCTACATGCACTCCATGGTGGAGGTTAAAAAGGATGCATTGAGGAGGTTCAACTTGGTCCCTCGATCTAACTCATAGAACATAAGACAAGCTTGGATATTTAGCTTAGTATGAATCTCATGCAACATGTATGGATTACCACAAGCTAATAGAAACTATGGCCAAGAGATATTATCCACCTCCATAAGTTTTTGACTTCCTTAATGGTCAAATTACACCTTTTATATAAGGTTGAGAGTCATAAGGAGCATGTTGAAGGCTAGTGATGAGTCTTCAATGTGGATATCCTATAGCTCTAATATGTAAGGATATTTTTATTATAGAAAATCCACCAACTATTGGTAGAGTTTTTAAATCCCTTGCCTCATGAAACCCAACCTTACCACCCAATTTTAGTATCCCACTAGAATCGGATGGGTTTAAAAAGGATATACAAATAGTAATGTCATGGGTTGGTACCATTCTAGGAATAAGAGTGATAAAATAGTATATGAAGAATATATTATCTTGCTTCATATAGTATAGACCTATCCAAGATACTATTAGATGATTGACTATGCCAAGTACATTTTGGACCAAATCGATAGTCAACTAAGGGGATTAAAGAATGATTTTTTTTTTACTTATACTTCTTTCCTAATATGGTTGAATTTACACCAAATTTAAAGTTGGTTCACTAACCTACTAGCTAAATATAGTGGAAAAGGATGGCAAATATCTCATTATAGTGGATTTTGCAAATGTGCCTTTCCATAAAACGAAAAAGTCTTCATACCATTTCTAAAACAAAGTATATGAAGTCATCATGGAAAAATTTAGGGGTAAAGCACCAAGAATGATAGATGAGGTGCAAAAACTAATAATAGAGTGAAAATAGCCTTAGAAGGACTTTTTGTTGGGGAGGACAAAATATTTTATATACCTCCATTGTTTTTCTACCATGCCATTTAAATTACCTACTAGAGTCTCAAATTACATATTCAATCTAGAATATATAAGGAAACTCAATCATGTGGATCTTAAGTACTTTAATGGGTAAAACAAGACCAACTTCTACCCAATAGAACACCATTTCATGAGCATCACAACTATGGTGTGTGGGTTCCACATGGTGCTAGGGGTAAATTTGAGATAGATGGGTCTTAAGCAACTCAGAGACTAGTGGTATTATTATCCAAGGAGAATTTTTTATTAAATACTCTAGGATAAGAAATTAGATACATTTTATGCATATGAAAAAAGGTACAATGTTTACCAACAAGTCAACTTGTATGAAGAAACAACCCTCATAATTTTGAGAAGAAATAAGGGATATGATGATGAAGTGCAGACCTTGTATGAAAAATACTACAATGGAAAACCCTTTGTAAAAAGGTAAAGGATGAATTCAACCTAGATGATAAGTTGAATCATCATATGCTAGAGGCACTATGAAAAATGAGATATATCAATAGAAAATTTCTTACATGGTATCATATTAGGTATATAACAGATGTGATCACCAAGTCTAGAAGAGATTATCTATTTCATGTTGAATTATCTATCAGTTCAGACAAAAGATATCCTAAAGGTATGAAGAGGGTAAAAAGTATTTGAAGAAGCAACTAAAGTAGTAGGAACCTTAGCCTTACCCAAATTAAATCATAAAAAATAGTTAGCATTAGAGATTACCATATTAGCTATGTTGTCAACTATAATATTAGTCAATGTAGGAATTTCATAAATACAAATCAAAGAGAAGAAGGGGTTCAAAATGTATGGCTAAATATTTTTTGATGTGGCTAAAACAATAGAGGAATGATAAAGGTAGAAAACCTAGGTTGAAGAGGGGGAAACCCCTTGAGGAAGCCCTCATCTAGACTAGGGAATGGATAATCTAATGGTCATAATTGCATTCATTCCCCTCCTATACATCCAATATTTTCCATCCCATATTCTCCTTATAACATTTATATTTCTTCCATTTCCACTTATATATCTCTTATGAATCTTCCTTCTTCTCCTATATCACTCCTATTTACCATTCATCTATTATGTGTCTCCCATCCTCCACTAGCATAGCTCATGTTTCTCCTAGATATGACTCATAGCATGGGTTAGTAGGAAGCACCTTCACCTCCTATACTCATCATCATAGTAGGGATATAACCAATCACATTATTTTTGTATCCACTTGCTAAATTTATTACATCACATCCCATAGTCTAACAAACCATGATTTACCTTTTGACCACCCTAGTTAGATTAGTGTCAAAACCCACTCCCCCATTTTCACTCCATTTTCAACTATCACCAATAAATTCATGCCACTTTTCATACCTACCACCTCCACTCGCTCCTCATTGAATGCAATAAAACTTCTTCTATAGGCATTAATGTCAACTATCCTTTCTTAAGGATCTAAGTCTACAAATGATTCACAGTCAATGGGTGCTTCTCAAGGGGCCACTCTAAGCTATGCATAACATGCAGGAAATGTTGAGGTCAAAAAGGTATTGAATATATTCCTAAATAAAGAGAAAAGTGGAAGGAGTACAAGTGGATCAGTAGGAAGACCACCAGGGCTTCAATACTCTTCCCCTCATAAATATCAAAGAGAGGGGATAAATTCTACTTTGCTAAGGCCACTAAAATTGACCCATCCATGCTAACATTAGCCCATGTTGACTTAATTATTGCAATATCACAACTTTATCTAGATAAATTGAATACATACCAAATGGTCTAGTTGGTGAACCAGTTCACATTACATGTAAAAATGAAATATAAGTGACTAGTAATTGAGGATGAAGTAATAAAGCTAAAGAATAAGCAACTAGAGGTAGAATTAATGAAGGTTAAGGCTAAAAGAAATCAACTCTAACAAGATAATGAAAGGGTTAACAAAAAATTCATAGAAAAATATTATTTAAAATACCAAGTTAAAGACATCAAAGCCCAACTTACCAAATCCAAAAAATTGGTAAAACAAATAATAAAGAAAAACATAATACTTCTAACAAGCCCAGAAGAAAAGGGTCAATAAATTAAGGAGTTGAAAGCTTCAAAGCCTATAGAAATGGAGGTAGGCCCCAAATTGGCACAAGAAATTTAGATAACCATGAACATGTGGTACCAAATCAAGAAAGAAATAAAGAATACCTTTGAATTCTTTAATTTAACATCCTTTATAGGAGAAATATTGAAAATAGCTAAAAATATTATCAAATAGGTGGAAGGATTACATTCTATGAGAGGTGAATACCAAGAAATTCTAAAATACCTTACATCAATAATACCAAGATAGGCACAATGGCATGGGGAAAAGATATGGTAAAAAGAATTAGAAAAATACTAGATATCTAGAGAAACATAAAAAACTACAAAGACAACTTAGAACCTCTTCAGACCCAAGTCCAAGAAATAGGAGAAGGAATTGGGTGATTGCTACCAGAATTCAATACATATTTAATGAGATAAAATACATCCTAGATGATGATATCATCTCACCCATGATCAATGACAAAAAATATCCAACTAATGAGGAGAATACCTCCAAAGTATGTGATAAATTTAAACCTATCTATGCGAAATAAAAATATCTATAAATCAAGGTAAAACATTGTATGAAAACCCTTGTGAGGACTTTGTAGGAGAATTTGAAGACCTTGGGATGGTGTAGTTACCTAACAATAGTGAATGGCAAAAATTGCTAAGGCTATCACTTTCCAAAATTGGCTAAGAAGAGCCAATGCACTAAAGATAAATAATTTTTGATGGCTTTTTAGAAAATATACCGATTTAATAGACTCTAAGCCCAAGGATAGAGGTGGGATCTAGGATTCTATGCCAATCAAGATTGGCATCCCATGAAGTTACCATACATGTAGCACCTCAACACTATATTTACTAAATTTTATATATTTTCGAGGCTTAAAAAGATAGTAGGAGGTGCTTCCAGCGGCGTAAAATATTTAAAATGATTGTGGCATGATGGTTAAAGGGGTGGACTGCATGAATATATGAGTGACGACTTTTAGGGTGGACAATGCAAAATACTGTGGCAACCATAAAAGCAAGACAACATGCCTGGATTCATGGTGGCTACCGATTCCACCATGTAAATTCAATATATAGAGTAGAAGGCTAGATGATAGGAAATAAAAAAACTCAAAATTTTGATCATTTTTTGTGAAAGTGCATTTACTTGCAAAACCTATCGATTGGCTTAGAGGAGCAATTCACTCAATAAAGGTGTCAATTTGCTCAAGGAGAAATGTGTTCAATATGGTTGCATAGTTTACTTGCTAAAACAAATGAAATACTTACAAAAGTAAGCAAATAACTCAACATAGCTAAGTGAATTGCTTGAGTAGGATGCAAAAGTGAAAATCAATGTGAATTTCAAGGGAAATTTTTGAAAAGTGATATTTTTGGCCTTTTGTAGTGTATTAAGCATATTTTGAGTATTCTAAGCCTATTAGATGCATAATTAGAGGCATATAATATTTGGAGGTGTAATATTTTTAGAAAGTCCCCTAAATATTTACTTTCACTAGTAGTAATTATTTTTCACCCTAGGTAACTTAGAGATAAACTTTTACTATAAATAGAGACCTAGTGGTCCCACTGAAATCATATTTTGACCATGAGAATTTAGAGATACACTCTATGAAACCTACATTATGCTTTGCACTCATGAGGTTGCAAGACATTGGTAAGTCTTTGTTCATCCTTGTGGTTTGTCAAGTATGTGATTGTTGTCTATGACCCTTCTAGCCCATGTTGTCATTCATTTATCAAATTCACAATAAAATGAAAGGGTGGACATTGATTTTATTTAATTTCTTATGTAGGGTTATGCACAGTGGCGAATATTCACAAATTGGGTGAATATTAGAATTTTTAAATTTAGAAATTGGCGAATATGAGGACCCTCGATGTCAGCCCATTCACCTAAAATTTCTAGGACCAATTTTTGCTTGGGGTCAATTCACCACATTATATATCCAAACATAGGCATATTTGTACTCATTGGAAAGATCTTTTTGATCCTGATATAATGGTGGTGTTTTTATGAAGTTATAATGTGATTTAATATGTCAAAATGTGTCCCAAATATGACCTTACATTTTAGGGCTTCAAATACCTCAAATTTTGGTGTGAAGATGATTGATTTGATTTTCTTAGGATTCACCATGATTCACCTTGATTTCGACTAGGATTCACCATTTTTTTACAAGTACAATTTGAGTCCAACCCCTTATGCATATGTGTTGAATAATCATATGCTATCCTCATTATAACATACTAATCATTATTGCTTTCATCTCTCACACTATAAACTTTATGAATTTACGCATCTTAAATTCTATATTTTAATTTTTGTATTTGGTTTTCTATGTATAATTTATTTCATGTAAATAGTTAATTTAGAATAGATATACAAAAAAACAAAGTAGGGATTTATCCTTAATTTTAAGGTTCAGGGAAACCTATCACAAATCCATCAAAACTTGTTGAAACTTAGATTTTGGGGTGCAACACTTAAATAAGAAGTCAGGAAAATTTCCTAAATTAGTAGTTATATTTTTTTATCTTTTAATTTCCTTCTTTTATGATATTCCTTAAATCAAAAGTCTAAGTTGTGAATCAATCAAAATTTTAAGTTTTAGATCATGTCTACATTTAGAATGGTATTAGTGGTATGCTCACTTTCATAGTTAGGTGTCCTTGTTGGTTTATCCAAATTTGGGCAAAACACATTCTTTTTAATCAAAATTATTCTATCATAATCTTATATTTACTTGATAAATTAAATAAAAAAATAGATGTAAATCCCAAGCATTGTTATATGTAGATGGTATTAGGTAAAATAATCATTGCTCACAAAATTTAGATATTAAAATTTGAGAAGCTTAATAAATTGATTAAGGTGGATAAATATATCTTGTATTGTAGACTTTTCTTAGAAATTTAGCATGATAATTTGAATGGTTGGAGGACTTTACATGATGGGAATTCCTCTAATGTAACTATATTTACTTAGTTGTATTATGTTCCCTTGTTATATATATAATGTTATTGCTATATTAACTCCTAAATTAATGTAGATTTCATGATCAAACCCTCAAACTTGTTAATAATAGGAATACATGCTTAGCTCTATTTTCTAAGTTGAATATTTAGCACAAGAGCTAAATATTGTAAAATTAATATATTGAAATAAAGAAGCCCGTATAAATTTATAATTTGACCAAGGATTTAACTTAACAAGTTATTGTAGCAATATGTAATATGATATATATATTATTTTATAAAATGACACGAGTTCAATTAATTAAGTTCTTTGATTTCAAAAGAAGAGGCCCAAGCTCAATTCTCAACAAGCAATAGAATAAATACCAAGTTGTTATAGATCACAATATGGTCAATGATCTAATATAAGTGAGACCCAATTTCAATCCCGTTAAATCACTTTAGCCACAAAAAAATTTTGATGTAATATGAATGATACCCATTTCAGTTGTCTTATTACTTACAAAATCTTGTAGTTACATTGTTTAGATATATTTTTTAAAATAATTGTAACATAAGATGTAAGGTAGAAATAAAGATTAAGGTGTTTAATATTCAAATAGGATAATAATGTTTCTTAAAAGAAGTGGTTTTATGCTGATTAGTTAGAATTAATATTAAATTAATATATTTGATCCACGCCGTACGTCTCTTTGAAAACTTAGTATTTTCTGTAAAGGTACTATGTCACGTGGGTTTCTATGATATTAAAAACAGGCAATGCCAACTAGGAGTAGCTGAAAAAGCCACCTAATGGTAGTTGAGATGCCAATTTCTCCATCTTGGCGAATTAGCTCACATAATATGCTTAATCTGTTTTTAAAAAGAGTTTTTTCTATTTAGAGGGCACATTTTCAATGGCTGAGAGAAGGAATCGCAGGGATCAAACATGACGACCTACGCCACTATGCTATTTCGATAAAAATAAATAATTTAGTCTACCAAACTAAATTTAGGTTGCCTAGAATACGTGGAATTTTATGCCTCCAACACGTTTTCAATTAAAACTTCTTTAGTTTAATATTGTCGCTTGTGAGATTTTCGCTCAACTTTGTGACCAAGAGTTAATATCACCCTGATTTCAGCTGGTAGAGATCTGATTGCTTTCACCTAAATCTAAATTAAGTTCAAAATGTTTAGTCGATCTAATGTATTTTCCAAAATTCTAGATCGCCATGGCTAATGTGATATTTGTTTTTTGGCGGTGCTGATGAATAAACTGTCTACTCATGCTACAGTATTACCCCTACAGGCGCAGCGCTCTATATAGTAGCCATTAATTACATCAGCATTGAAAGCATCATTTTAGCGAGAGTAGCATTGAGAGTATCGTGAAGAGCATCACTATATGATTCAGTTGATCGAGGCCTGTCGCATCCATATAGAGATATCGGTCCTAGGATAATAGCATCGCCTCAAGCAAATTATAAGTTGAGAAACAATTGGAAACAATCTCTCATCTTTTTCATAGAATGTTCTATCACAATCAAAACTATGAAAATAGATGGCAGTTTAGTTAGATATCTATGGTTTGGAGATATTTTCTGTATAACAACTTTGGAGGGAGTAGATTAATCAAGAGGAAATGGACCAATCCACTCAGAAGTTTTTTTTGGATGAGGATGACTCTTCTTCTATGAAATTTATGGATTAAAAGAAAAATTGTATCTTCAACAAGAGTAAAGAGACAACCACTTTGTGTAGCAAAGGATCACATCCAATATATCTAATATGTGTTAAAAGCATCCCAAAATCCTAACCAATAGTGGATTAAGATAATAACTAAATTACAAGTGTCTTCAATAGATTTTATATAAAAAAGGATAACCTCAAATCTTGGCAAGAACTGGGAATTGGAAACCTTTTCAAGAGGGACTAGATACTATTAATAGAAATGGAGCCTCAATGGGAAATCCATGAACATCGAGTATAAGAGGAATAGGTCGCCTCTCAAATGGCACCATCCAACCACTTGGTAGAGAAATATGCTATCTTAAGAGGATTATAGAAGGCTTTGAAGGTGGGATGGAGGAAAATTCAGGGGGAATCAAACTCCCAAATTATGATTTATCACTTAAAAGGATCATGCAAACAAAAGAATACAAGCTAGAGAATATAGAGAATACTTGATCAAATATAGATGACCCAATGATGCTTTGAGACAATGGAGTTCATACACATATTTCTAAATAAAAACAGGGTAGCACATGCAATGGCTAACTAGGATCTTGATCAAGGAGACCTTACTTGCTATGGATATCCTCCCAGATGGTGTCCTCAATAGACCAAAGCTCTTTTTTCTATTCTTACCATTAATGATAGTATTACTTGCATCTAGTTTTATATATCCTTGCCTTACTTGGTTTCCCATCATGTGCCTAGCATGTTACATAATGTCATTCTCTGATACTATTTTAGTCTCTATAATCCTAGATTGTTTAGATCCTTCAATTAAAAATTGAAGGCAGATTCAAGATAACACAATTAACATAATTCATATCATATTAACTCTTAATATCAATATTAATTTAGTTTCTCTTGCAAGCTAACAAAATAACCTTATAGTTAGTCAAAGGCCCATGCCAAAAAAATATTTTTCATTTAGGATCACTTAAGTATATGCATAAGTGATGACATGTAGATGAGGATGACTTAAATGGGGGGTGTGATAAGATGTCTAATGTATGTAATAGAACACCATTTGTTTTTCTTCAAATCCATTTTAATTGTCATTCTTTTGTTATGTGAGTCCTAATAATTGTCATTCTTTCATTAGGTAATCCTAATAATTGCCATTCTTTCATTAGGTGAGTCCTAATAATTGCATACACTTTATTTTAAGATGATATTTTAATAAATAAGTAAATTGATAGTCATATCTAAATAAGAAATTTAAAACATATATAGGAAAAAATGTGTATCTTAATAAGAAATTTGATGCACATATAGGAAACAATATGTAGTTAAAACAATTTATGCATCTCCAACTTTGAAGGACTTTATTAAATTTAAAGAATGTTCTCCAAATAAATATAGATTTTTCCTTCAAATAAAATGATTTTAATTATTTCTATGAGACCAAAACAACCTATGGATCAAGATTTCTAATACATGGGTATGATGTACAACCTTAGTTTCTATTGGATTTAAACTTTAGATCTCCTATTCAAATTTTTAAAGTTTAACATCCAAGAAGGAAAAACTTGTTTAACAATGTCAAAAATCTCAACATCCTTATATCACCATTTGAAGTATGTTTCTTCTATTGTTAATTTTGATGAGAAGTTTCTTTATTTTTTCTATTCTAAACTTTTCAAAAAATTTCAATAGTTATTTTACTCTTGGAGTGTCTCAATATGTAATACTAATGTCCTTGTAGGCTTCACATTTCATGGCAAAATATTTTTTGGTATTTCCTACTCTTGTCGTGCAAAAGATAAATATTTCTTCTAACAATACCTCTTGAGGAATTTTCCATCTCCTAGTTTTACATGTGAGATGATGTGAACTAAATCTTAGTTGGGCTATAAATAAATTTTATTTCCATTTGATCTTTTCATCTATGTACTTATATTGATTGTGTTCAAAGTTTGGGTTGAACTTGTTCATGTATAACTATTTTTTCTTTTTAAATTCTTAGCCCACATGACAAGTCAAAATATTTTTCTCACATTGTATGTTTTTTAAAGTTTGGGATATCATGGAATTTAGTGTTCAATTTTTCCATCCATTTGTTGTTTTGTTTCATCCATGTGTCTTTTCTTCTATTAAGTGTTTCTTTGATTACTTGTTTTACCAATCTAATATCTTTCATTATTTATATTTTATTTAGGTACCCCAACAACCTCATCATAGCTTTTGCTTCTAGTGGAAAAATCCATGTTTCAACAAGTAAAATATCATATAAAATTGATTCTTTAATTCTAAAATTATTTGTAATCAGTCACTTTGAATTCTTTCTATTTTTCTCCATTTAAATAAAATGTTAGCTCATACCTCACACTCATATAACACCAATAGAATAAATACTAAATCAAAAGGACCCTAATTTTTTCAATCCCACATTTTAAAATCTAACCCAAGGTATTTATATTCTATTATTACCTCTAAAGTACTACCTACAATAATATATATGGTTATTTTTACTCTCTCCAAGTAGAGAAGACCATACATTTAGTCTTGTTAGTGTTTACCTTCACATCAACCTCTTTACAAAAATGCTCTAAAGCTTTTAAATGTTCTTTTAAACATTCAAGTGTCTTTCCAAGCAAGATGAGGTCATTGACATAGAGAGGAAGTCTCACTACATAATTATCCAATTGTATTCCCTCTCCTCACATCCTTTCTACCCATTCTTCAAATTTATTAATGTAAAGGGCAAACAAGGTAGGTTACAATGGACAACCATGCACCCTGATATCAGTCCCCCCAAAAAAAATTATTAGATATAGAAGGGGTTTTGAAAGGGTCCTCGAGTATTTTAGAATAGGATAAGCCCTACAAAACTTGGCCTAAGACCAACAATGTTGGGACAAACTATAAAACACTACGACTGGCCACCCATCACCAAGTGAACCAGCTACAACTTGATACAATAAAATAAAATTAGAATACTGTTGGTGAGCCTCCCAGCCAACCAACACTCCCACTTGGATGCATACAAAATATTTCTTCATAAATACTAAAATCTTACAGAGCATCAATATGCATGCATCACTAAATCCAATTAAATAAGGCCTTCAAGAAAATTCTCTCCAAAAAAACACACCATTGAGACTTATACCTAGGTTTACCATAAAGTTAGCGTCATAGTTTATTTCTATGAAGATATGATTTATCTCTTTATACTCTATAGCCTAAATAATATGCTTATATTCCATAATCATAGCCTCAATGTTCCAACTGGGGACTGAAACACTTTTGACCAAGTTTATAGTATTAAGTGAGTCTCCTTTAATGTAAACGTTTTGGTACCCCATATTATCCACAAGTAGGAGACCTTGGTAAAAGGATCTAGCCTCTACAACATGGTAGGTCTAGATATATAATAATTTAGCAGATGCCAGTAGAAGTCCACTTTTGTCATCCCTAAGCACCCCACTAGAACCAACATTATCGATATTACCCTTTGAAGCTCCATCGAAGTTTAGTTTAGGCTAGCTTGGAGAAAGAGATTCCCACCTCATAAGGGCTTGGGTATTAGGATTAGGAAGACTAGAAAATCTATTTCTCTATTGAAAGCTAAATTTCCTTTTGAGCTAAGCCTCTTCATATTTACCTTGCTCCAAAGTTAGAGAGGACACATTCTCTAGGGTAGAAGCCAAGGCTCTTGCACAAGCAGAGGTAGAATCTCTTTGGATGTTTTTTAAAAATCTATTATTCCTCTCCTTCCACACCCACTATAAAATATGTGGTAAACAAAAGTTTTAAAAATATTTTAGCCTTGGAGAGTAAAATGGAGACAACCATTGAGTGCAAACATCAACAAGTGAAATTGACATCACCCAACTCAGTTTCCAAAAAATTAAATATAGAGTTAAGAACTTCCATAGATAACGAGAATTGAAAGAATAGATGGATTATTTGTTCCTCATTAGCACCATAGAGGTAACATCTATTTGGCATTGACCAACCTTTTTTTAAAATATTTTCAATGGTCAAAATCTTATTCTAAGTTGCCAACTAAAAAAAGATATTCATCTTTGGTGTTAGACCCTTGAGTCAAAATTTGAAATATGGGATCCACAAAGGATTATTTATAGCCAACATATTGTAGGTAGACTTGACTAAAAAGGATCCATTATTTTACCTTGTCTAAAAGATCTCATCCTCTTCATTTCTCTATTTAATGACCTAAAACTTCAATATATTAGAAATTAGAATCTAAGCTTCAAGTTTAGCATTGTTGAGAATAGACTGGTATAACAATTTCTAAGCCTTCAACCCACTGACCACCTCGATAAAGTTAGCCACCTTATATCTAAAGACCAATTTGGTCCTAGGCTTCAAACATGCCATATTTGGAATCTGCACAAGGGGTTGGTCCATCAACCAAATATCTTTCTAGAAATCAATCATGAGTCCATCACCCAACCTCCACCTACAACCTTTGGATACTAGTACCATAAGTTCTAATTTTTTCTGCCACCTACTCATAAATTCTATCTATAGCTACTTTGTAGTTACTATGTAAATTTCTTTCATTCTTTTGCATAGTTTACCTCTAGGTACTATGTAAAAAACCTCTTTAAAATACATAAAATAGTAATAATATTTTTTTTCATTCTAAATCCTCTCTATTAGATGTATTAAAGTAATTTATTTATCTATAGTTGAGTACTTTTATCTACATCTTGCTTTCCCTATTGCCCTCTTTCCTTGATTTTTTTACCCATTTATTGATGTTGCTTTCTACTATGTAGCCAAACATTTTTTTAGAAAGGAGATAAATCATAATGATGTGATAATTTGAATGATCATTGGTACATTTTTATGTAATTGTATGGCTAGGCTAATTATCTATTTAAATGGAAAGTCTCCTTTAATAATTTCATTAAAAATATTTTGGATATATGGTGCTAATATGTTAACCCCGCACTTAATATGTTTGACCTACAAATCAACTATATTCTAAAGTTTACCTATTTTTATTTTCTTAATGCCTTTCTTCACATATTTAAGAGAAAAAGGTTCCTTAGTTGTGTCAATTATAGGAGGGAAACTTTTCCTTGATTTCTTTCATTTTATCGCTTAGCATACTACAACCATTGTTTACTTGTGATATTTTGTTTTGTGTGCCTTTTTGTTGTAGCTATTTATAAAATTTTCATGGTCTATGCTTTGTAAGATATATAAACTCTTTTTACCTTGCTCTTATGTACTCTTCAAATTTTTATTTTCACTAGCTGGTTATATATTGATATTTGTGTTATTTTTGCCTAGTTCTTATAGGAAAGCTTTTATGTATTATTATTATATTTATGAGTTTTAAGTTTGTCATGTTTCCAAGGCTTCTCTATTTATATCCATCAGTAAATTTTACTACTATAAAAAGTATAATTTTGAAAAATATGTTGTTTTTATTTTCTCTCTTTGCATAATCTCCTTGAGTGATGTTTTAAAAGTTTTTTCTTTGTCATAAAGATATTTTCTATTATTTTTCCTTTAGTTATTTATCATATTTTAGATCCATGAGAAGTGCTTCATTTCTAAATCTTTTATCCTTGAAATAGATTTTGATGAGCAAATAATATAATCAATCACACTATACGTTAAATGTTTGAATAGTATATTTTCCAATTTTTACCTTATGTTTATGATACTATAAATGATCAATCCCCCTATATTACATAGTTTAAAGTATTCTTCTCCATAATATATGATGGATGTGATAACCACTGACCAATAGTGAATTGGGAGTGAGAGTTGGAAAACTCACAATAAAGAAGTCAAAACTTTATTCCCCTCAACATTTAAACATGTTTTTAGCAGTTTAAGTTCTTTCATTCATACTTAACTTCTCAATAAAGAAAAACATATTCTAATTGTTTAAGAATTTCATATCCATAATTTGTGATGGCTGTGTTAACCGCACTTTTTGACAATGAGTGGGGAATGAGAGTGGCAAAGTTTACAATGAAGGGGTGAAATATTTAGTTCTCTCTATATTTAAATAAATTTTTTTAAGTGTGCTTATTATTTTTGTTGATATTGTTCAGAATTCAAATTGTGTGAGATTCATTGTGGTTTGTAACTTGTCTAAGATTATTTCATAGAAGTTTTAATAAGGATGTAAGACAAATAGTTCCATGCTAGTAGGTCCATTTTAGTTGCATTTAAGTTAAAATTATCAAGAGCTCACTCAGAATTAAAATCGTGTGAGATGTGGTTTGTAACTTGTCTAAGCTTATTTCATAGAAGTTTTAATAAGGATGTAAGCCACATAATACCATGCTAGTAGGTCCATTTTAGTTGCATTTAAGTTAAAATTATCAGGAGCTAGGACTTCCTATGAACTGATTAATTCTTAGCTAGAGTGTTTTAAAACTTGTAGGGTCAATGGGGCCTATGAGATTTTAAAATAAAACTTGGCTGAATAACTTGCTGACTTGCAGGAATATACCCATGTATTACTTGTTGAGACACGCATGAGTATAGATAGGGTGGGAAATTTTTGAGCACTACAAGAATTCAGCTGTCAAACCCAGTATTTAAGAGGTCCAAATAGGCAAATGTTTGTCTTTTTGAGTCGGAATGCTAGTGTAAAATTCATAAGATACATTCCACAAGATCAAATATAAGATAACCACAATATACTAATATCAATATAATTATGTAAGTAGAAAAATATGAGAAAATTAATATGCATATCAAAGCTTCTAATATATCAAATAATATTCACTAATCAATAGAAATATAAACGTAAATAGCCTAAATCATACATGAACAAAGCATGTAGCACAACTTACAATATTAATTGCTCAAATGTATGCAATATTTATTACTCCACTTCCTCTTACAAATATAATACTTGATAATAAATATGTATGTGACTTGTCTTATGATAATCTATGGAGTATTATATAGCCATAATAGAATGACTCTTTGGATACTTGATTATTCCTTTCCATATGTCAAGTCTCATGACTCTTGGCTTCTCTGTTTGATATTTTTATACACGAGTCTATCTTGTATGTACACCTAGACATAACTCTTCATTTTGTACACTCACTCACATGACACTTGTGCATTGCCTACACTCACTCACATGATACTTGTGCATTGCCTACACATACACACTTACATAACACTTGTGTATTTCCTGCACATTACAATATTACATAAAATATAAATCACACTCTAAACTAAACCTCAACCCTGATATAATACTTATAAGATGTATGATGAAGGTACCATGAGGGTACATTAACATGTACCAAATAATGTAATATACTCTGATAAATCTCTTTAGTCTACACACCTCTGAAGGGATGGGAGTGCTAGAGATATTATTACTACTGAAGTCTAAGTATCTTAAATATTTAAGTTTAAACAATGTGGGACAAATTTCTCCTTAGCTATTGATATCAACCTCAATAATATTAAGTATTGTAATTTCTACAAAGCATGTAATACCGTTTTAGTCCAAATAGTTGTGGCCTTGCTAGGAAGGTATCAATAAATCCTACTTTAAAACCCAAAATATTATACTTTTTGTTCTTTGGGTAGGGCATTGCCATTGCAGTAATAGGATATACTAATAGCATAAGCAATGATATTACAGATGCAAATTTTTCCCTTATATGCAACAATTCCATGATGTGCTTGAAATGGAAGAGCTCAGTTTTACTCAGACTCATATGTCTCAACATTAGTCCATGCTCCACTTGGGATTACTATTGGGACATGTCGCATTGAGGTAGTGGTAAAAGCAATATAAACTAATTTTAATCTTTACAAGAGTTCTTACCATAAATAATTTTATATGCAGTTGAGTGAATACTTAATATTAAATTCGTCAACTCAACAACTTCATTAATTGGTTATAGAATTTAGAAATTTTATATTTTTCTATGTCATGTATAAGATTAAAATGTTTTTTTCCCACAAACAATTATCTAAACATAGCAAGTGAAGAAACTATAATCATTAAAAAGTGTATTAAAAATATCAAATTGTTGACAACAAACAACAAATTTCAATTATAATAAGGTTAAAATACCTAAAAAAGATTTTTATTGGATTCAATTATATAAAAACAAAATGAATTACTATTTTATAATTTTTATTATAGGTGATAAAGTTTTTTTTTTTTTTTGTATTTACATGGTGGAATCGATAGCCACCATGAATTTGGGCAGGCTTTCCAAATTTTTATGGCCACCACAGTATTCTGCACTATCTGCCCTGGAAGCCACCACACAGATCTTCGTGTAGTCCGCCCCTATAACCACCAAGCCACAATAATTTTAAACATTTTACGCCGCTGAAAGCACCAGGAAAGGGACAAGCATTCAATCCGGTGAGGCCCGAGATTTGAACCTTGGACCTTCGCCCCCTTATGGGGTTTGGATGAACCAATTGGTCTACAAATTAGACCTATTATAGGTGATAAAGTTATAAACATATAGAAACAAAACAAACAAAAATATCATATAATAAAATTTATTATAAAATTATCTTATCAATTTTTAAATAAAGCATATTTTATGAGTGATCACATTTAATGATTTTACAATTATTTGTATTGTGATCTTATACATATTGTGACTTAAATAAGTAAGTTAGTTACAAGTAGCTATAAGGATCTTTTCAACATAAGAGAGACTCATTTTCTTCATCAAATTTGAGGTACGTAATGCACCTTACTATACCTCATCTATATTATGTGTAGTTGGTCTCTATTTGAGGCCATATACACTAAGACGTGCATTAGATTGAGACAACGACTCAATGGCATTGTCTTTGTGTAGTACAATCTCAGGCTTCACACAAGAAAAATGGAAGGTAGCGAATCTTACAAAGTAATTTGATTGGATGATCTAGATCCACCTTTTGATTGGATTGTCAAAAGTGGACCTTCAAGCACTTGAAGAGGAAGTAGAAAATTTAAGAATATTGGAAGAGATATATCATGAAGATACAAAGAGAAGAAGGGCAAAAGAAAAAACACTTTAAAAATTACTTTGCATCTCAAAGTGTTGCATTTTTATATTGTATTTGTTATTTAGACTAAATTGTTGTTTCAGAAATTATAATTATATTCATTGCAAGGAATACCTAAAACAATATTAGTTGTTTAATTTTTTTCTTTTGATTAAAAACATTTTTCCAAAAAGACATTTGCCAAGTTACTGATGAGTTTTTTCCAAAACTTTTCAGATTAAGCTGCCATGTTTCTCCCAAGTTACAAGTTTTAAAACAATGCTTAACTATACAAAGTTTTATACAAACTTTTTTTTTTTACCAAATGATATGTATAATCTCCCAATTTAAATAAAAGAAATGGCTGAAATTGACTACATTCTTTAGAAAATATTGAGAGTGCTGTTCAAATACTCAATAGGCAAAAAGTTTCGGTCCATGAGAGGCCCATGAAATAGATCGCCATTACAATTTTAAAGTGGTCACTTGTATTTATATAAAATTGGTGAATCCAAGAATAGAAAAGTTACGACCTTATCATCAACGTTATAGAATATAGGGTTAGAAGCCTAAAATCCAGGTTATCGTAAATCTAAAATTTAGATTCGAAACATTTTTTATATTTTGGAGTAGTCTAGCGAGGCTGAGAAGATCCATCCATGTTTTCTCCTCTCAGAGATCCACTTATGAGCTGAGCGTGGAAGCGTGTATTAGATATATGTTTTGTCCTTGTGGTAAAACAAGCATACACTCTAAAATTATTCCGGAAAAAAGATACTTTTCAAAAAAGAATACTGCAATGCATAATTATCTAAAATCTGAAATGACCATATTCGGTATTTATTAACGAAAGTTTAAATACTAAGCCCACATTATTCTCGTTTAATGGACTGCGCGTGGACAAACATATAGTAGTGCGACTGACAATAATATCATTATTTCGTCGCCTGCAGGTGGAGAAGCATGAAGAACATATGCATAAATAATAGTGTGTAGCCTTCGTGCAGCAACTGCCGTACTGCATTTTGAAAGTTGATGATGAATGCCAATAATTCGAATGATAACAACATACTAGTAGATAACCCCTTTATGATTCGCCGGCGCCATGGGATTTAAGAACTCTGACAAAGAAAGACATAGTTATAATTTTGTGCTAAACTTTATTTCAAATCTAGGCTTTATGTTTTTGATCTCTAGCACAAAGAAAGAAAGAAAGAAAGAAAGAAAACAGATAAAAATGCATAACCACGGAAAACGTGTCTCGCCTTTGTGTTCATGAATACCTCAGTAGGCAGGCGGTGGGGGTGATTTGTAACTGTAGGGAGGTGGAGGAGACGGAGGAGGAGGAGGAGGAGATGGAGGAGGAGGATGCGATGGAGGAGGAGGAGGAGATTTGGGAGGAGGTGGGGATGGTGGAGGGGGAGACTTGTATTTGTAGGGAGGTGGAGGAGACGGCGGAGGAGGTGGCGATGGAGGAGGAGGTGGGGATGGAGGCGGTGGAGAAGGAGGTGGGGGAGGAGATTTCGGCGGAGGCGGCGAAGGAGGTGGTGGAGACGGAGGTGGGGGAGGATATTTAGGCGGAGGCGGCGATGGAGGGGGTGGAGACGGAGGTGGCGGAGGCGGCGAAGGAGGTGGAGGAGAAGGAGGAGGAGGAGGAGAAGAAGGAGGTGGGGGAGATGATGGCGGTGGCGGAGACTTGTAGTAGTAGGAGGCTGCAACGTGAGGCACTGAAGCAAAGGCCAGAATCGAAAACGATGCAAACAAGAAAGCCATGGATGGGCAACGAATCATCCACCCCATGATGACTATTCTGTGGGTCAATTTGGCGTTGTATGAAGCGCTAGCCTCGCTCCTTTATATAGGTTTGTGACTGAGGAATCAGTCTCATTAATCTTATCTAAGTAGATTTTAGTTCAATCAGCTGATGGTCACAGAGCCCAATCGTTTCCCAAAAGTCGTTTATGATCGCCGCGCCCGATAATAAACGACTCTTCGGAAACCAAGTCTTTGAAAGTTAGTGGGATTTTTTTCAGCAGGTGATAAAATCAAGTTGAAAACGCAAGGAAGACACTACCTATTTTAATGCCTTGTTTTTCCCCAAATAGAAAGAGACAGGCATTTGCGTCTAGAGTCTATCCATTTGGAAATGCAGTAAATATGTTTAGGTCAAAAATACATAAAGCATCCAGAAACAACGGTTGCATATGCTTGTTCAATCCTTCAGTGAAACATGTATGAACGAAGTAGATTTTATATTCTTAATTTTTGTTCTCCCACTAAATATCAGGCTACGTAAATAGGTTGGTTAATTGGCTTAATTGTCGTTACATAATTGATTAATTTTTATTATAACTACAAGTTTACGCTGTAGGGTGATTATCATAAGATCTAAATGTCTTCAAATGTCTTGTTATTTTCTTTTTAATGCGTTACATTTATTTGTCATTAGAATAGTATTTGAAAGTATATATAACATGATATGTTACAATCATTTCAACACTAATTACAGTCATGTTATGTATTAATATTTTGAGCATAATTCTAAAAGTTTTAAGTTCAAATTAAATGAAATTTGTCTTTAGGTTAGGTATTCTTCCTATTCACTTCAAAAATATTATAAAATACAATCAATAGAAATCTAAATTTTAGGATATGCATTATAACGTGACATGAAAACGTGTGATAGTTACTGATTTAAAGTGTTTTCTTAGGGGAAGAAAAGAAAATATCATAAATGTATACACTTTTTAGTATTTTGACATGTCAATTTTTAATATAGAAATTCAACTTACAAATGTTTGATATCAAATGAATTGGTAGAAATTTTCAATTGGGATAGCTTGAATTTCTGGTCTAATAATATAGAGTAATTAGCGATTTCAACCACTAATAAAATTCTAAAAAAGACATTTTAAATGTGATTGGTTGGATAAAATATTATAAATGGAATGCTAATTTTTAGCATTTTAACATGTATCAGCTAATACATAAATTCAATTGAAGAAAAATGTATTTTTAAAAAATATTATAAAAATATGGATTTCAAAGCTTCTTTCACAATTAAAAGCTATGAAACTATGCATGTGATATGTGTAACCATGAATAAGTGTAAACTTTTCCAAAAATTGGAGGGCTAGCATTCATGTTAATATTTGTAAAGCTTAGGCTTTTTTGAAAGCAAGCAACTGTGTGAGGGTTTTATCTGTGTTGAGTGAAAATGGCTTTAGATATTTTTTTTGAGGCTTTTTGGCCCTAACAACCAATATTTGTGTGGTTTTTTCTCAAGATTCTAGTAAAATATTTTGTAAGAGATCCAATATGGGTTAGAAATATATCTTTCAATAGATTTTTATGCTGCAAACTTGACTGAAAATGACTTCCAATATGCTACACAAAACAAAAGTGAAAATAATACCTTTTCTCAGTATCCAAGGCATGGATTAAAGATATTTCAAAAGAAGTTTCGAGCAACTGATCAAAAAATAGTTCAGATATCAAGTGAATCTGGCACTAAAGAGCACCCCCAAAATAAATCCACTATGGAAATCTCTTTCAAGAGAAAATATTTCAAAGACTCAGCCCCAAAAATGAATTTTAGGGATGTCCTTTATGGTGGACAACCTCAACCTAATGCTAACATTAATCATAGGGTTTCTTGTAAACCTTTTAGAATGCCTATGATTTATCCTAAGAAAATTGATTTGGGATGTCCCAAAGTAGATGATGGAACTCCCATTATTAAGCTATATATAGACATCATTCTTTCATATGTATTGAGTGCAAGTGGCTTTAAATGTTGTTTTTCAACGCTTTTTGACCCTAGCGACCAATATTTGTGTGGTTTTTGCTCAATATTTTAGCAAAATATGTTGTAAGAGATCCAATATGGGTTAGAAATATATCTTTCAATAGATTTTCATACTGTAAACTTGATTGAAAATGACTTCCAATATGCTGCACAAAACAAAAGTGAAAATCATACCTTTTCTCAGTATCCAAGGAATGGATTAAAGAGATCTCAAAAGAAGTTTCAAGAAACTGATCAAAAAATGGTTTAGATATCAAGTAAATCTAGCACTAAAGAGCACCCCCAAAATAAATCCACTATGGAAATCTCTTTCAAGGAAAAATATTTCAAAGACTTGAATTTAAAAATAAATTTTAGGAATGTCATTTATGGTGGATAGCCTCAACCTAATGCTAACATTAATCCTAGGGTTTCTTGTAAAACTTTGAGAATGCCTAAGATTGATCCTAAGAAAACTATGTTGGGATACCCCAAAGCAGTTGATGGAACTCCCATTGTTAAGCTAGATATGGGCATCATTCAGATTAGCATAGAAGATATAGAAAAAAAGGACTAAATTATTATTTATTAGGTTTTCATCCGGGCCTATCTACTTTCAAATTTTGGGCTACAAAAATCTGGAAAAAAAGGTGAGTTACAAATATCTTTTTTTTTTTTTTTTTTTCCCCTTTTTTTTTTTTTTTTTTTTTTTTTTTTTTTTTTGTGTTTTTTTCATTACAATTTGGCGAGGATACTTGGGAGCAAGTGGTGGACTGTGAGAGCATTCTTTTTTGTTACAAAATTTATCATGAATATGGTAATTTGGCTAGTGTTTTCCAAAATAAAATTCTAGATAAAAAAAAGAGGATATAAACTTAGCAAGTTTTCAAATTTCTAAGAAGAAAAACACTAAAAAACCAATTATCAACTAAAATGTTTGAAATTCTTTCCACAAATGATGTCATAGGTGAGGAAGAGGAAACAATGAAAACAAAAGTCTTAGAAATGAAATTTAAAGATGTAGGAAAGGAATTAGAGACAAACCAACAAATTAAAGATTTTAATAGGAAAAAAATGAAGAAATATACACAAGAAAAATAATATTTTAAAATGTTGAGGCTACATAAATACAAGTCCCAAGATAGACTTTGTTGAACTTTATAGTAACACTTTGGCTTTGTAAATGCATTCTTCGAGGTTAGAAGCCATTCTATATTCAATTGGTGTAAGTAAAGAAATAAGAAAAAAAACTAAATATGGATTCAAACCAAAAGGTAGGTCACAAGACCAATCAACATCAAATGGTAAAAGAAGGTGAAAAGCTTGTCAAGGAAGGTAATATTAATGCCCTTACAATTTTTTTTAGCCTTGGTATTAATGACCATTGAATATCATCACTTGGAATATTAGAGGACTCAAAGGGAGTCTTTGAAAATAAAATAAAATTAGAAGAATGATTTAGAAAAACCATCCACATCTTATTTTCCTTCAAGAAATGAAGATGTCAATAAAGGAAATTTATTGAATTGCTAGTAAAATCTAGCTAGCTAGAAAATTTGCTTCCCTTAGTTCCTAGGGAACTTTTGGTGGCATTGCTTGCCTTTGGGACCCAAAAGAGGTATTTATTCACCTTATGGTTGGTAGTTGGATTATTTTAGCTATAGCTATTCAAAGTAGATATTTTAACAAAATCATGCTTTGTATTACTATTTATGCTCCAACTACTTTAGAGGAAAAGAGAAGAAAATAGAAGGATATAACTTATATTATCTCTCATTTTCCTGAAACTTGGATCTTGTTTGGAAGAGATTTCAATACCATCCTCTCTTTGGATGAGAAAATGGAGGAAAATAGAAATTTGGAAAAAACCACTAACCTCATGAGTGAATATATTACAAACCTTCATCTTGTGGACATCCAACCAGATAATGGTTGTATGACTTACTCTAATAGAAGGTAAGGCTTAGCTTTTATAAGGGAGAGATTGGATAGGTTATTTTTATTTTACAATTTCTTAATCCATGGTCACATTCCTAAGGTGAAGACTCCTAACAATGTTGGTTTTAATCATTAGCTAGTCATGGTGGAAATTTGGAAAACCAATATGAGTTTCTTTCCTTTTAAATTTCATTTAATGTGGCTTAGAGACAGTTCCTTTAGACCTTGAGTGTAGTAATTGTGGAAGGAAGGTAAACCAAGGTATGGGACTAAGATTTTTTTTTTCCAAAAGGTTACAATAAATTAAATCCAAAACCAAGATTTGGAACTAGAAGGAGTTTGGATATGTCTAAAAAAACATAAAGTTATCTTTCAACATGAAAATTTGAATAAGAAAATCTGTTTAGATGGCCTCACAGAGAGTAGAAGTACAAATAAAATTTGAATCAACTTATTTAGAGGAATGGAAAAAAGATAAAAAATCTTATGGAAGCAAAAATATAGGATCCAATGGCTTAAAGAAGTAGATCGAAACACAAATTTCTTCAACAAATATCTTCTAGCTTGAAGATACCACAACTTTATTTTTTTCCTAAAATCTGATTCTAGAGATGTTTTCTACACTTGGAACGACATGACCTCTATTATTATCAATTAATTTTCCAATATTTTTACTACTACACCTCTTGACTTGACTTCTCAATAGAATATTGTTCAATCAATCCCTAATTTTATCACTTTTGAGGAGAACTCTATTTTGACTACTCCTATTACTATCAATGAACTTCAACAGGTAGTTTTTAAAATGCAAAAAGAAAAAATACCAGGTCTTAATGGTTTTCCTATTATGTCCTCTCAAGTGTTTTGGGATAACGTTCATGTTGATTTATTAGAGGTGGTGGAAGAAGCTAGGAAAGCCAAAGGTATTTTGAAGGTTATTAATAAAACTTATATTTCTCTTGTCCTAAAATCTCAAGAGGAATATCATATCTTAACTTAAAATCATTACAAAGATCATGGCAAAAATACTGAAGCCTCTTTTGCATAATATTATTTCCCCTAAACAAGAGGGTTATGCGAAAGGGTATCAAATAGTGGATGAGATAGTTCTTGTTGAGGAATCCATCCATTTCATGGAAATGTAAAAATATCCATCTATGTTTATTCATTTAGACTTATTTAAAGCTTATGATAGGGTGGATTATCACTTTATTGACGTTTTAAGGAAATTTGGCTTCTCTCAAGATTGGATGGACTAGATTATGGGATGTATCTCTTTAGTGTCTTACTTTGATCTTATCAATGGTAGGTCTTCTCAACTATTCCCTACTTCCAAAGGTATTAGATAAGGTGACACCCTCTTTCCTTATTTATTCATCATTCTTGCTAAATGCTTGGACATGACTATAACCAAAAATAGAGAAAAGATAACCCTTGAGAGAGTAACCATTGCTCATGGAGCTAGGTCTATTTCTCATATTCAATTTTTTGATGACTCTAATTTGTTAGGTAAAGCTATAGTTAATGAAGCTTCTAAAATTAAGCAAATCATTAGCTATATTTCTAATTCTACTTGGCAATTGATCAATAAAGACAAATGTAAAGTCATTTTATTTTATTGCTCTGCTAGAAAAAAATCCATGATCTTGGATAAATTAAGATATAATAATACCTCCTCTTCGATCACTTATTTAGGTATTCATCTCAATATTCAAAGATAAAAAGGACTTGAATTGGTTGTTGGATAGAGTTAAGAATAAAATTGGTAAGTGGACCAATAGGTGGCTTTCTTTAGGAGTAGAATTACCTTGGTAAAATCAGTCCTTCAAGATATACCTATTTATGTTTTTGCTATGTTGAATATTCCAAAGGTTGTTCTTCAAGAATTATATCAAATCAATAATCGGTTCCTCTAGAGTTGTACTAAGGAGAAAAGAAAATAGGCCTTGGTGAAATGGGATACTTTATGCCTCCCCAAGAATGAGGGAGGTTAGGTTTTTACTGTACTATTAATATTTAATAAGGCTTTAGCTGCTAAACTATATTGGAGGATCTTGCATAGCTCCAATGCTCTTTGGGCCAAGAATATTTGTGCTAAACATACTGAGAACAAAATTCTTGAAGACCTTGCTCGTTATCAATTGCTTGCTAAATATTATCTTATTTTAGTTATTATTAATATTGGTGAGGATTTGATTAAGAAAAAGTTATTTTGGATCATTCATAATGGTAAAAAAGCAAAATTTTGGATAGATTCTTGGAATGGTCACCATCCTTTGATAACTCAGTGTTTTGATTAGAGGCCTTGAATGGAGGAGCTTCATCAAGATAACTAAATAAAGGTTACTAATTACTATCGGTACCATACTAATAATTCAGAGATTGGTATATATTAAATCATTGTTGAGGACTGGCCTATTAAAATGCCAAAAAGGTAAAAAAATATATCTAAAGTATCCTTTATATGAGATATCTCTTGATCTCATGATAAAGATTGTTTTGGATGGAACAACACTACTAAGGGTGAGTATTTAGTTGCTCAAGGATATTTGGCCTTATTCCATAATAATCCCTATCAATCCTATGATATATTTACTCAATTTTAGGCCCCAAATATCTATCCTATTTTGAGGTTATTTACTTGGATTTATTGCATCATAGGTTGCTTACTGGTGAGAAACTTATGAAACATAGTTTTCATGGCCCATTTAGATGCGATATGTGTGAAGGGAAAGTGGAAACTCTAAACCATATTTTTATTGAGTGTACCTTAGCATATGAGCTATGGATGAGAATGACCATCTTACTTGGCTTAAAGTGGTATAATTTATTACTTTTGAACACCTTTGGAGGGATTGGTCTAATCAAGAGGGTATTGATCATTTTATTAGGCACCTAGTTTGGATGGGTTCTACCATTATACTTTGGAACATCTGGAAGGAAATAAATAATCAGATTTTTAATCAAGAAAGGAAGGATGTTCACTATATATGGAATAATATCTTTTTCAACTTAGTTGAAATAATCCAAAAACTCCTTAAAAACCCCTAAAACTCCCACCAAAGATGGGATCAAGTGATACAAAGTTTGAAGATTAACTCTCTTAAGGGTAACTAGATTAAAGGAAATGTGAGTAATCAAAATATGGATAGAACAAGGAATTGGCAACCTCTGCCTAAGGATTTTAGAAAATTCAATACCGATGGAGCCTCTAGGCAAAATCCTAGAAAAGCAAGTGTAGGAGGAATTGGTAGACTTTCATATGGTTCCTTGGTTTTCACTTTTGCTAAGAATTTGGTTTTCCTTTCCAATAAGCTTATTGATGGATATTGTATCCTTAGCAGCCTTTGAGAGACTGCTAAGGTAGGATGGAAAAAGGTGTTGGTTGAATTAGACTCTCAATTCATGATTAATCTATTGAAGACTCCTAAGAATCATAAGGTTGATAAAAAATAAAAAGAATTATTGAGAAGATTCAATTAATCAAGATGGAATTTTTGAAAGTTGAATACGATCACGTGGTTAGAGAATAGGATAGGAGTATTAATTCTTTAGCTTATTGGGCTTTGGACAAATATGATGTTACTTACTATGGCCACCATTCGAGATGGTGGGATTTGCAAATAAGGGAAGCTCTTCTTTCTATCATTTCTCTAGATGGCTCTGAAAGCATGAGATTTTGGAAAAAAAGAGAGTATTGAGATGCAATATAAACAAAGACTAACTCGATGCATGAAATAGGACAAACATAATCAAATCAAGATGAAACATAAAGAGGAAGCAGGATCACAACCCTTTTATATTAATTCCAAACTCGGTTACAATCCATCTCCTCCCCTTTTAGGGGCTAGGAGTGTTAGCATGTTTTTGATTACAATCGTTATCAATACTCCTTCTTTCGCATGCCCACATTTGAATTGGGCGGGCCGGAGTGTTGCCGCCGCTGATGTTGATGAGTCCTTGCTTTCTGCTTCTCCTACGATCAATGAAACATAAATGCGTTAGTAGCACCTGTAACAAAAGGATAGAGCGTTTGACTTTAGAAATTAATAAGAAATGCATGCAAAAGATTGATTAATCTGCAACTCTGACAGAGACCCAAAAACATCACCAAAAGGTTGCTGCCAGCAAAAACAATCGATGAATCTGATTGCTATTACCTGCAGGTTAGTGAAGAACCAATAATCGACAAAAACATGATAATATTTGATAAGCGGCTTCTAAAATCTGAATTGTAAACTATCTGACCAGCATAGAGTGTAACATAGGATAAACACGTGATAATGTCGCATATCTGTATTCAAACAGTGATGAAATCTGATTAAAACATGTCAAGCAACAAAATGTGATTTTATAAAATGTGATTTTATAAAAGTGGCGCAGAGGGCCACTGTCATTGAAATAGTCAGCCAACTTGCGTTCAAATTAGACGTCGCTACCTGCAAGTTAATGGGATAGCAAAATCTGGGAGAGCATAATAATATTCAATATATATCTTAAACACGCAATGCAGGATAAACACGCAATGACAGAATATATTAAAACGAAACTAGCAAAAATGTGTGGGGTGCCCAAGCGGGCTGCCCCTGTTAAAACTTGACTTTGACGTCAATCCACTAAGGATGGTCTCAAAATCTCAGAGAATGTGGTGTCGTCGAATTGATGGATCAAGTGTGGTAAAATGTCGGGTTTAGGTCCAGATCCACACTTCTAAAAGCCACTCACTAACCTCTCTTGCGAAAGAGATTAAGAGTGTAGAAGAAATGAATCGAAAAGGAATGCAATCGTGTGTTTGGTTTGGTAGCACTTCGTTGCTTTAAAATGTCTGTCAACCTGTTCCCTTTTGGGTGGGAAAGTCCACCATTTTATAGACCCATGGGGTCTCTTTGGAGGGGCATGCAGGGATGCCACGTGGCAGCCATGCCTTCCCAAAAGGGAGGAGACTCCTCCCTGACTTGGGCTTACATGACTGCCCTTGTGACAGTCCTCTAACTGCCAATCTGCCCACCTATGCATGCATGCACAGCAGGCGACAATAATTGACTATCTTCGACTGCCACTCGTTTAATGTCTGCTTTAATGGTTTAATGTTTGCTTTTGAATGCTTAAAATCTGCCTTTGATTGGTCAATGTCCGCCTTTGATTGGTTAAACTCTTCCCAGGCACAAATGCGAAGTTTGTCGCGATATCGCGACACTTCGACCAAGGCTCCCCTTTGGGCTTTTGGTGTCGCGATTTGAGGGTGGAGGCTGCTGCAGTTGTTAACTCCCCATGCTGTTGCGAGTTGTTAACTCCCCACCCTCCACCCTCATTTGAGGGTGGAGGGTGGGGAGTTAACAACTGCAGCAGCGTGGGGAGTTAACAACTGTAGCAGCCCACCCTAATTTGAGGGTGGAGGCTTGCTGCAGTTGTTAACTCCCCATGCTGCTGCAGTTGTTAACTCCCCCACCCTCCACCCTCAAATTTGAGGGTGGAGGGTGGGGAGTTAACAACTGCAGCAGCGTGGGGAGTTAACAACTACAGCAGCCTCCACCCTCAAATGAGGGTGGGCTGCTGCAGTTGTTAACTCCCCACGCTGCTGCAGTTGTTAACTCCCCACCCTCCAACCTCATATTGCGACGTCGTGATATCGTGACATCACGATATCGTGACACTTCGGCCAAGGCTCCCCTTTGGGCTTTTGGTGTCGCGATATTGTGAGGTCGTGATATCACGACACTTCGACCAAGGCTCCCCTTTGGGATTTTGGTGTCGCAATATCGCGACACTTCGGCCAAGGCTCCCCTTTGGGCTTTTGGTGTCACGATATCGTGACACTTCGGCCAAGGCTCCCCTTTGGGCTTTTGGTGTCACGATATCGTGACACTTCGGCCAAGGCTCCCCTTTGGGCTTTTGGTGTCACGATTTCACGACACCCTCGACCAAGGCTTGCTTTTGGGCTTTGCCTTGTTAAAATGACCAACTTTGCTTTGTTTACTTTTTGACCATCTAAAACTATTGTGCAAGTGGCTAGGACCATTGTTTGACCTCTGAGGGCTGCCCTGAAAGCTGTGTGTGTCAATGCGATCAGTGTTTGTAGTCACATAATAGGATTGGTGCTATTTTGGTGTCTACAGATGCCCCTTTTTGGGAAGCG
Organism: Wollemia nobilis; assembly: GCA_028583015.1. NCBI lineage: Eukaryota > Viridiplantae > Streptophyta > Pinopsida > Araucariales > Araucariaceae > Wollemia > Wollemia nobilis. Next base: position 14,669 of record JAQPPZ010007851.1, on the reverse strand, counting down.
CTACGGGTGACGCAATGCTGAGCAAAAATAGATAACCAAAGCACTAATTATTAGGATTTCTTGGTAACCTAACCAAATTTTGATGCCCCAAGTATGGAAAGGGCATGCATTCTTGAATCCTTGCTTCTGATGAGCTAAGGAATTTGATTTCAAGTGTTAACCTATTTTGGTGAGGTGTGACTTGAGCTTGGACATTGATCAGTCATGATTAGGCAAAGGGCGCAACCTTTTGTCCACAGGGGAACCTTGTGTTCATGCTTCGGGAATGCCAAGTGTTTGATCAATTTGATTGTTGCTTGTTTACTGCCCTAAGTAGGAGCGTGATTGTATTTGTCAATGATTCTTTGAATGCATGTCATTGCTTTGATTGGGTGTGTGCTTGTTGATTGGTGACTAAGTGTGACTACCCCCTCAAGCGACGAATCGATGAGGGAATGACCTTCATGAGAAAAGCGACGAGTCACTTGACCCAAGATGACTTGTGCAAGGGTGCCTTTAGATGTTTTACCGTTAAGCATGCGTAATTTCCTGACATTTGGACATATTTTTGGTGGGTGTTAACCCTTTTGGTGATGCCATAATGGGGTGAAATTGTCGAAAACCCGTCTTCCCAGGGAGCAGTCCAGCTATGGTAGCCTTCTTGGGGAAGTAGGAGAGTGACAATTTGAGCCCCGAGATCGATTATCTATGCCAAGAGGTTAAGTGCAAGAGCACTTGTGTCCGTCAATGCTTATTGCTATGTTTTTGTGTTGCATTTTTGTGATGTTTTTGAAGTTTCTAATTTTCTTGCTTTGTGTATATGTCATGATTTTATGTTATGCACAATGATTGATGTTGATGGATGCATGCTACTTTATTTTGATGTATGCATATGGTATGATAAATGCGATTGTTGTATGTTGATTTATTTTGATGGATGCATATGTTGTGATGAATGCAAATGTTTTTTATTTATATGTGATATGCAGAAATGAGATGGATGGATAGAATTTGTGATGTTTGGCTATGGCACCATAGACTATTTAGAACTCTGTTATTTTTTCTTTAGGCGATTGTTGTGATGCATTACTTTGTATGTATACATGTGGTTTTTATTTTTTTGTATTTTCTGATGGTATTGTAAGGATGAAAAGTAGCGCAGTTGGTTTAGAAATGTAGCTAAGGTTTTCTGAGACTCGGACGGTTTTAACTTCCTAGCCATGACTGTACTTTATCTTACAAGAATTTTGAATAAGGTATGAATCAGACTTGTTTTTGGCCAAGCTATTTCACATCCTTGTGTGTGCAATTGAGTTCATTTATGTGGTATTTGTCAGGATACTGCCAGTGCCAGATGGGCTTTCAACCGAACCTGTACTGAGGATCACCTAATTAGCTCCACTAACTCCTTTTTTGTATTTAGTTAGATTAATCAGCAATGTTATCTAGGATACCATAAGCTAGATCATCCTTATGCAAACATTGGTCTGCACACACGCAAAGCGAATGTGACAGACATATCGTCATGCGGGTAGGATACCACCATTGCCAGATAGGTTATCAACCAAACTTGTAATGAGGATCACCTAGATGGTTTTCAAATGTTGAGAATTCCAAGGATTCAAGTTCAAGATATTTGTTGGCTAAATGATTTGGAAAGTTGCTCGTCTATATAGTGATGAAAATCACAGTTTATTTTCTATTAATTCTTTTTGAGCGACGATTTTGAATAGTGGTGATAACCACTATTATTTGATTTTGTATTTTGAGTATTGTGAGTTTGGGTTGGTGAGTGGCCTTGATCCTTGTGGACTTGGGGATGACTATGCATCCTTTGCATGGACGTGTAGTACGAATCCTTACGACGTTGGGAACCAAGGGGGTTATGGAGATTATGGAGTAAGGGCATTGATATTTTAGGCCTTGGGGATGACTACCCATCCTAGTTAGGGGCGGATAGTACGAATCCTTATAACTTGGAGACCAAAGGTGAATGGAAAGTATTAGGATGATGATTTTTTGGAATTTTGTTCGTGAATGGTGTTGATCCTTTTAGGTTTTGGGGATGACTACCCATCCTTGGCAGGGACGTGTAGTACGAATCCTTACAACTTTGGGAACCAACTATGATTGGGATTTGGTAGTGGTGAAAACCACTATATATGGAGGTGAATGAATGGGGAAGAGCTCGTCCTTTTGTCAATTCTCAGCATTCTGGAACCATTCGCACAGGGGGATGAGCAAGATAACTGTTTCACTTATGGTGACCTGGATTACTGCGTAGGTTTCATATTTCATTCACACAACTTGGGAATTTTTATGTGTTTTAATTTGTGTTGGGATGTTACGTAACAAGGCGTATTTCAAGTGTAACTCTACCTTCGTAAAATATTTTTGACTCGGTACATTACGTAGCTAAAGAGAAAAATGATGACTGAATCACGAAAACTCTTGATACATTAAAAGACCACTGACTCTAGTGTGGTAAAAAGAAATGCATGGTGTTTTTGTTGTTTTTGTAAAATGGAACAGTGTGGAACAAGATGGACTAGCGAGTAATTACAGCCTATGGTGCCTTTGACCTATACGACCACAAATATGCAATGTATGGATGCAATGCTTTAATGCAGCTATGTAATTTTGTATTTTTGATGGATTGATTTTTGTGACTATGAATATGAGGTGCGAGAAGAGCTCTCTATTGATGAATTTAAGTATGCCTAGAAATGAGATGCAAATTTTTTTTTGTTATTTTTAGATGATTTTTGAATTTTAACTTTTCTTCTTTTTGACCAAGCGATTGTGGAAATCCTTGGAGCATTTTGGGATTGACCAAGCGATTTTAGGGATCCTTGGAGCATTTTGGGATTGACCAAGCGATTATAGAATCCTTGGAGCATTTTTGGGATTGACCAAGTGATTACGATAATCCTTGGAGAATTTTTGGGATTGACCAAGCGATTTTATGGATCCTTGGAGCATTTTTGGGATTGACCAAGCGATTTTATGGATCCTTGGAGCATTTTTGGGATTTGACCAAGCGATTATAGAATCCTTGGAGAATTTTTGGGATTTGACCAAGCGATTATAGAATCCTTGGAGCATTTTTGGGATTTGACCAAGCGATTATAGAATCCTTGGAGCATTTTTGGGATATGGATCTCTTAGATATGAAATGGTTGCAAATGACTGATATTCAAGGGTTATGTTTCCTTGATACCGTCAAGAGAAGCTAGCCGGTACATCCCGGGTCCTATTTTTCTATCAATGACATATGGACCTAACCAATTTGCCACAAATTTGTCCCTTAGGTGGGATGGCAAACTGGAGTTTTGTTGGTTTTCCTTCAAAACCAAATCACCAACCCGAAAGTCCCTTAGGTGAACTTTCATGTTGTAAGATTTCTTAAGTCGCTTTTGATAAATACGTAAATGCTCGAGAGCATTAACATGTCGTTCGTCAAGCAACGTAAGCTAGTCTAACTGGACCTGCCGTGCAAAGTCATCATCGATGAACTCTTGCATTGATATGCATAGGGAAGGAATCTCCAACTCTAGAGGCATGACTGCCTCGAAGCCATACACGAGCGAAAATGGAGTGGCCCCAGTGGGCATCCGAATGCTAGTGTGATAGGCCCATAGGGCAAGTGGGATTTGAATGTGCCAATCCTTATGACTATTTGTGACGGTCTTTTTAAGGATGGCAACTAGCATTTTGTTTGACGCCTCTACTTGTCCATTCGCCTATGGATAATAGGGTGTCGAAAAGCTATGCTGAATCTTGTACTTTGTGGTCAAAGCACGCATGTATTTGTTCTTGAAAGGCATCCCATTATCCAAGACTATTTTGGATGGAATACCAAAATGACATATGATGTTATGCAAAATGAACTCCACAATGCGGGGTCCTGTCGTAGAGGTAAGTGGAACTGCTTCCACCCACTTGGTAAAATACTCTGTGGCCATTATGATAAACATGTGATGGCCTGACGACATAGGGGATATCTTTCCAATTATATCAAAGTCCCACTGCGAGAACGTCCAAGCATACTGGACTGTCTGCAAGGCCTGGGAAGGTACGTGCATCAAATTGGCATGATTTTGACACTTCACGCACTTCTTGATATATGCGCAACAATCTCGCTCTAAATATGGCCAATAATATCCCATGCGAATAATGCACTTTGCAATGGCCATACCACTGAAGTGGCCACCACATGTACCATCATGCATTTGGGCGACTGCCCAAGTGGACTCTTGCTGGTCCAAGCAACGAAGAAGGATTCCTTCATAGCTGCGACGATACAAAATGTTTCCTATCAAAATATACTTAATTGCTTTCTGCTTGAATGCTCATTTTGTGGCATGAGTCAATCCAAACGGGAGATTACCTAACTTGAGGTAGTCTCTAATGGGTAAATACCAGTCTTGTTGATCAGAAACCTCGACAGTATGAATAGCCAATCCCTCTTGAAGTTCATCCCTAGCGAACACTAAATGGGATAGAACCTATAAGAATAGTTTTGTGTTGCTATTAATGGGAGTAGGGGAGAACAAGGACCCCCAGTTGGTGCATTTCAGATGATCTTGGATTCGAGAGAACTTATCCGAGGATGGTTCAATCTAGATCATGTGGATTCTGGGCATCAAGTCTAAGCTTGCATGCTCCATCACGGATTGCAATAAGGTTTTGACTTGAATGGTTGTCATATCACCGGAAAGGTCTTGTGGAATTAGTGACCCCAAGGAGGCCATTGTGTCTGCAAAACGATTCGATGATCGAGGGAGTGCCTCGATGTCATACCACTCAAGTTTTTCCAGGAATTTATCCACAAGGGCTTTATAAGCCTGCAAAACTAGGCATTTGCATTGATATACCCCTTTGAATTGATTGACTATTAACAGTGAATCACCAAAGATATTCAGTCGTTTGATGTTCATGGCGATTGCTGTCTGAAGACCTAGGAGCAAGGCTTCATACTATGCATTATTGTTGGTGCACGAGAAGTTTAATTTAAATGACAGGGGAATTAGAGCACCCTGCGGTGTGAAGAATACAATTCTTGTGCCACCACCTTGCTCACATTTAGAACCATCAAAGAATAGGGTTATGTCGGCCTATGACTCAAGCTCATCAGAATATGGCGATTCTGAGACATGGAAGACCCCATCATCGGGTAGTTCTATGACTAGAGGCTGATTTTCTTCAAGAGGAGCCTCTACTAGTTGATCGGCTATGACTTGTCCTTTGATAGATTTTTATCCAATAAACACTATGTCAAATTCCATCAACAACATGATCCATTTTGCCGTGCAACTACTATGATAAGTACGACTCATCATGTATCACAATGGATTCTCCTTAGACACAACATATGTAGTGTTGCTCAGCATGTAGTGGCATAGATTTTTGGTAGCAAACACCACTGCCAAGTAGAGTTTCTCAACATATGCATAGTTAAGTTCATAACTGACCAGGGTGTGGCTAAGATAGTAAGTAGCCTGTTCCTTGTGAAGTTCATTCTTCTGGGCTAACATGGCACCCAGTGCCACCTCGATGAGTCGAGATGTATAAGTAGAACGACACTCTTGGTCTAGGTGGTGCCAATACTGGTGACGAAGCCAGGTATTGTTTGATGTCGTCAAAGGCTGACTGGCACTCGTCATCCCAATGAAATGTAACCCCCTTGTGCAATAATTTTTTCATGGGTCAGCACTTGTCAGATAATTATGCTATAAAGCATTTAATCAATGCGACCTTTCCCTGTAGACTTCTGAGCTGCTTGATAGTAGTTGGGGGAACCATTTCAAGGATTGCCTTGAATTTCTTTGGATCCACCTCGATTCCTCACTTTGAGACTATGAAACCCAAGAGTTTTCTAGATGTGACGCCAAATACACACTTCTTAGGATTTAGTCTAACTTTATTCTCCATGAGGCGATAGAGGATCTTGCTTAAGTCATCGATATGATTTGAGTGCAAAAGAGACTTGGTTAACAAATCATCCATGTAATCTTCCAAAGTTTTGTGCATGTAATCATGGAAGATGTACGTCATGGCACGTTGGTAGGTGGCACCAGCATTTTTAATGCCAAAATGCATGACCTTATAACAAAATATCCCCAAAGACGTTGTGAACGCTGTTTTTAGTTGGTCTTCAAGATTGATACGAATCTGATTATATCCTGAGAAACCATCCATGAGGGAGAGCATTTCGTGACCTGCTGTAGCGTCTACCAATGTGTCAATTCTAAGCAAGGGGAAATCATCCTTAGGACTCGCTTTGTTTAGATCTCAAAAATTAGTGCATATGCAAATCCTCTCATCGGGTTTCTTGACGGGAACCATGTTGGACAGCCATGGCGGATAATCCACGCAGATGACAAACTATGCATCCAATAGCTTTTGCAATTTGTCTTTGACCATCAAGGCCACTGTTGGGTGCATCTTACATAGTTTTTCCTTTACAGGCTTGATTTTCGGATCAAGCATTAAATTATGCGTGACTAGCTATGGGTCTAGTCCTGGCATATCCCTGTATGACCATGCAAAAACCTCCTTCTTCTCTTTGAGAAGGGCAATGTAGTCAGCTTGCTCTTCGATGGAAATACTTACCCCCAGCTTGAGAATTTGTGGATTCATTGGATCTGTGCCGATATCTACGTCAGTCGTCTCCTCGACTGACATGTGGGATTCCTCCTCCAACTGATGTGGAGTCGGGATCAAATGGATATCATTAGCTGAATTTAAATATGCATTGGGAACCTTGAGTTCCTCTTCAGCCTGAGAAATATCCTGAGTTGTCCCTAGGGTAAAATGAGGCATTTCACTTAAATTCCAGTACTCTAATGGTGATAAAGGTGAATTGACACAATCCCAGTCAATGGCATCTGTGTTTAGATGCAATGACCATGCTGGATCGGCCAGATTGTGGATGGGTGTGGTCAAATTAATGGAGATCATGTGGATGGAATGAATTTGGTCTCCATTACTACAGGTATGATACCTTGAACATTCTGGATGCTCCCTATACTTTGGATCTGGTTCTAGGGGAACGGGCATGAACGGATTGGCCCTATGTGATAATAGGAGGACAGGGTCTTCCCTTGGCACTGATGTCATGATAGGGTCTCGAGGTGGACGATGCTCATCATAGATTTGGAGCCATGGATCCAACACTTGGTCCCACCCCGCTGGATCTACATACCTCTCATGCCCTAACCTTATGCCTAATTGTCCCATTAGATCTTCATGAGTTAAAGGGCAATTGTGCTGTCGTGCATGATTGAGATAGTCCATCTTAGTATCATCTTCTGAATCACTTTCGGAGATCCAAAAATGTTCATTTTCTTCAGCAACTGTTTGTGACATTGAGGGTTCTCCTTGTTCCAGCAAATTAATCTGGTCCCATTGCGGTTGTTCCACTCTTGGTGGAGGGACCTAATTCTATTGACACTGTATTGACTCAACTAGAACCTCTAAGGGGAATAACTTCAAAAATATGTTCGAACACCGTTTATGTTCTCTTTGGGGATTAGTGTCTGAACTTTCACCTCTCTCTAGCAAAATAGAGGGATTGCTAATGTTACCAAGGGTGTTTGTTGACCATGGGAGGTAATCTCCCAATGTATATTCTATATTTGGGTTGGCATAAGGATCTGATGACAATCCCCCCTTGTTTCCTATTCCTAGGCCTTGCATATTTTCTACCAAGATTTCTAAGGGCAGGGGGTGGTTGAACCCTACTCCTGACTTATCATATGGCATCTGGTATCTTGATTGACAAAGGACATGCATCCCTTGCTCATATCTGCCTAGCCCGTATCCATGCCAATTACATTGGTCGAGATATCTCAGAGCGAAGTTTGGGTTTGATAGATAGTTGATATTTTCAGCAAAAGGCTCTTCGTCTTCATCCTTTTGCTTGCATGGTTCAAGACAATGATCAAGGCCCCCATACACAAAATTTGTCTGGTTTTGTGGGTAACCTAGAGGAACAACTGTTCCTATGGGAAGGCAAGGTCTCCCCATGTCCTATACTAATTCTATTGCGGGCGTTGCCACAACATTCTACACTAGATACTCCCCCAGGACTGTATTGGCCATTTCAACAGTGATTATTGATGCTTGGGAGGGAGAGAACGGGAGTCCTTCCTGAGTCCATTCCATGTTTTTTGGGTTAGGAGTATCAGCTTCCGTTGTGCTAGGTATTTCCTCTATTGATACCATTGATATTGTTGGCAACCCCTCTTCTAGATGCTGAGCCTCTTCCAGGATCTGTTTTCCCTTGTCCTTCTGTTTAGCCATGACAGGTGGCATTGGTAGTGAAGGAGCAGATGATGAAGACTCACCTGGCTGGATTTTGATGTTTTGGTCACCAGTGGTGCCTGCGGTATCGGATCCTATTTAGATGGATTTAACTGGAAATCCAAATGCGTTGAAGGGAGGGTCGATTGATGCATTAATTACATCGCATTGCAATACTTGAAGGGTTCTAAGTCCATCGGGACTACATGTATTTCTCCTTCAAATGCATACTTTAGACACTAGTGAGCAATCAAAGGGACACACTTCATGTCCCTGATCCATGGCCGCCCTAGCAGTATGTTATAAGCCATCTCGCATTCCAAAAAATGGCACAATGTTGGTATTGTCTTTTTTCCTACCTGGAAAGGCAAAACAACTGTGCCGACTGTCGAGCATATTGCATCGTTGAAAGCTCACAGTGTGTATGTGGAGGCTGTGATATGAGAGGCTGGCAACTTCAGATGTTTTAAGGCTATAGTGGTAATGATGTTACTAGACGAGCCAGTATCTACCAACACTCTCTTGTACGGGATCCCGTTGACCCGCACGATAACATGCAGGGGTGGATCTGCCATGTCATTCAATATTGTTTTAACTTCATCCTCTCTAAAGGTAATGACCAGCTTCATATATCGTTTCACATGTCCCACGAAGTTGTTGAAAGAATCCGCTTCGTGAGGCTGTAACTCAATGGCTTTCAGAATTTCCATGAGAGCTTCTCTATGGGGTGTTGACTGTTGAATAAGATCATAAATGGAAAGCCTAGCTGATGTGGTTTGCAAACTCTGCGTGAGTTTTGTCCGTATCGTGACCTTGGGTCTAGGCGGAGGCAACTACACAGGGCGTTGTTAAGGCTGTGACGTTGTTGGAACTTCCCTTGTAGCTACCTCGGGGGCAACTCCTGGGTACTTTTTGTTCCTGGTCACTATGCTGATCATTCCCACAAATCCTTGCATGGGAATATTTTGTTGCACCTCATTAACCTGGAGATGTTTTTCCTATGCCTTGTGGGCGGGCAAAGGGTCTTTGAATACCTCCATTTGTTGATTATTTAGCGCTATGGGGTTGTCCACGGCCAATGTTTTATTGTCGTTCAAATCTTGGATTAATCCCTTGAATTTCCAACATCCATTCAAGTCATGTCCCCTTCGCCTATGGAACCTACAATATAATTCCTCTCTGTATCCCTTAGGCTTGGGAGTGTTAGGATCTACAGTTTGGATTTTTGGTAGGGTGACTAGATTTGCCACTGACAAGCGGTCAAATAGGGAGTCCTTGGACTCCGCATAAGGGGTGAATTGTCGCCTAGGGCGATGCTACTGATTTTGCTCCTATTTTTTATTATCTCTTTCATAACTAGGAGGCACAGCCTGGTAATTAGCCTTTTGGGGTTGTATTTCTTGTATCGGCTTGGGAATATTTATCGCAACTTGGTTAACCACAGCAGGTTGTGATTGCGTAGTACCTGTCTTAGTGGTTTTGTTCCACTTTCTTTTTAGGCTTGGCGATTGTGCCCTCGCCTATTTTAATCTCTTCTATAACTCTGGCTTACACAAAAGCTTCTTCTAGGCTAGCATATTGCTGCAACAACAATAGCCCAGAGATTGATTTTAAGCAACTCTATGCAAACATCTGTGTGAGGTCAGACATAGGGGGAAGGTAGGGTAGCTTAGAAAGCAAAGCCCTCCATCAATTCTCGTATGCTACCATTATCTCTTCCTCATATTGCCTGAGGCTGGCCAGATCACTCAGTGATGCCTTCTTCTTTGTGTTGAAGGCAAAGCGTTCAAGAAACGCATCTACTAATTGATCTAGGTTATTTATACTATGTTTTGGTAAATGTGTGAACCAATCCAAGGCAGGGCCTACAAATGTGGTTATGAATGTCCTAAGCAAAAATGCATCATTATCTTGAATGCTGAAGCATTGGCTTAGGAATCTTGTGACATGTTCTTGTGCATCCTCTTCACCTTTAAAGACTGCCAATTGAGGCAACTTGAAATGTTTGGGGTAAAGAGGTGTGGGCACTGAGGGATGCACTGGATGACTGCGAAGTTGACGTAACGTGGGCTTTTGATGCCCAGAAGATTTTGTCTCCACAGACTCCAAACGCTCTAATAGCGCTTTGTATGCATCAAAAGATTTTATTTCTTCCTCTTTTGTTTGCTCCTATTGTGAGTTATGGGAGACTGGAGGCCTATGGGGGGGTGGTCGAATGGCAGCCCTCCCTCCTTGATGGGGCATTTCGGCCTGTTCTATTTCTAGTTCATACTCCTCATAAACTTCTTGAGGAGTCTCTGGGTGAGACCTATGACCCTGATTGAGTCCCCGCTAAGGGTACCCATCATTGTTTCGGGGAGTGGCCTCCCTCTCGGGTCTCTAAGGTCTCGGAGGCAAATCTTGACAAGGTCGCGAAGACTTGTCTTGCACAAAAGGGTTGTGCCTCTCATATTTTTCTACATTTTGGGTGTGAGGGGTTGGGACCCTCTCAGGTAGTTTATAGCGCAACTCATCTGCTTCACGCTGCATGCGCTCTTTATCAAGGTGGTATAAGTACTCTAACTCCTGATGACCTTGCTCAAGCTGCGTGATTCGAGCTTGGCGGGTGGCATGTCTAGCGACTGTCGGGTCAATTTGGTCTACCCTATTTTGCTTAGGAGGCTTGAATGTTTCTCCTATGTATTTGCCTCTATCTTGATGATCTGAAATTTCAATGGGTCGCTTTCCTCTATCGAGGTTGGCGGCATTTACTTGAGGCTCTGGCCTCGAGGGGTGACCATGATATCTAGTAGGTGTAGAAATGCAAGGTTCCCATGCTGTATGTTGTTCCTGAGGGATGCGATGGTCTTCCTCGTACTCCCTTTCATGGGTGTGAAAGGGGCAGGCAGAGTGAGCTCGCCCTATGTGGAGAGCCTTGCGCTCTGGGTTTTGTCTTTCTGTTCTAATGGGAGGCAAAGAAGAGGTACCATATTCACTCTTTCTCTCCTCATGGACACTGTGCCTTTCTAGCGCTTCATCGTGCTGTGGCCACTCAAATCTAGCCTCAAAAGGCAATTTTCTATTTACATTGAGATCTACATGTAAAGCTTCTTCCCAAAAGGGGCTGTGTTGAATGGGCAAACTCCACAGAGGAGGGTCCCAATAATTCCTTCTTGATGTGGCCTGATGTGGACTCTCTTGTAGGCCAAACCGCCAAGGCGGTATGGCCAAGTCCTCAGGGCTAAAGCGAAGGCGACCAGCGCCCTCTCTTTGTGTACCTTCCGTAGCATCCACCCTTGATTGGGCTTGGCTATGGGTGTACACCATTGTGGTGCTTATCTACTAGCTAAGCAGATTTTTATCTTGTTTATGATGATTTTTCTTTTTGTTACACTAAGCAAAAATGAACACACACATACACAAACAATGATTATCTCTTTTAAGGATTAATAGTGTGTCCTAAACTGGTTTAGTGCATTTTGATGTTTTGTTTTGTTTTTGCAAGTTTTGAAGAATGTTTAAATGTAGAATGCTGGCTCATATGACTCCCATAGATGGTCGCCCCTTCAATATACCATTGTCGGACTGATATACCAACCTCTCTATATACCCACCCTTACAAGAAGGAAACTATAGGTACATGAGAGCAGATGGTACATGGAACATAGGTGGTACGGAAGGGGGATTGTCCTGTTAATGACACCTACCATAGAAGACTTATCCTCACACGCATGTGAATCACCCCAGCAACACTCGGTCAGCTTTCATCAGGATTTATGCCTAACAACAGTGACAATCGAGGTGATGGATGCAAAATCAAGCCAAGGTGGTGATGAAATCCACCGATGGTCTTGATCAAGGGATGGGATTTTACGACTAGCTCCTTGGTTAAATTTTACCACGCGATGTGTGTGGGGTTCATTTTATTTAATGAAAATGAAACAAGCATAAACAACTTTCCCTAAGCAAGTAAAAGTTGACAGAAAATTAGAAACAGAAAACAATAATAATAAAAAAAAAAAAAATGATAGGTACAGTTTTGGAACCTTACCTCTTTTCTGCTTAAATCGACTGTATTTTTCGCCCAAATCGGTTGTCTTTTTCGCCCAAATCGGCTATTTCTGATTCGGCCCAGTACCTTTAAGCACAAAAACATAAATTTCAACCAGATTCTGAATTAAAAAAATAAAAATAGGGGACAGTGTCCCACCGTGATTGCCACTGAAAGCATGAGATTCCGAAAATAAAAAGAGTATTGAGATGCAATATAAACAAAGACTAACTCGATGCATGAAATAGGACAAACGTAATCAAATCAAGATGAAACATAAAGAGGAAGCAGGAGCACAACCCTTTTATATTAATTCCAAACTCGGTTACAATCCATCTCCTCCCCTTTTAGGGGCTAGGAGTGTTAGCATGTTTTTGATTACAATCATTATCAATACTCCTTCCGCATGCCCACATTTGAACTGAGCAGGCCGGAGTGTTGCCATCACTGATGTTGATGAGTCCTTGCTTGCTGCTTCTCCTACGATCAAAGAAACATAAAGGCATTAGTAGCACCTGTAACGAAAGGATAGAGCGTTTGACTTTAGAAATTAATAAGAAATGCGTGCAAAAGATTGATTAATCTGCAACTCTGACAGAGACCTGAAAACATCACCAAAATGCTGCTGCCAGCAAAAACAGTCGATGAATCTGATCGTTGTTACCTGCAAGTTAGTGAAGAACCAATAATCGACAAAAACATGATAATATTTGATAAGCGGCTTCTAAAATCCGAATTGTAAACTATCTGAACAGCATAGAGTGTAACGTAGGATAAACACGTGATAATGTCACATATCTATATTCAAACAGTGATGAAATCTGATTAAAACATGTCAAGCAACAAAATGTGATTTTATAAAAGTGGCGCAGAGGGCCACTGTCATTGAAATAATTAGCCAACCTGCACTCAAATTAGACGTCGCTACCTGCAAGTTAATGGGATAGCAAAAGCCACGAGAGCATAATAATATTCGATATATATCTTAAACACGCAATGCAGGATAAACACTAATGCAGGATAAACATGCAATGACAAAATATATTAAAACGAAACTAGCAAAAATGCGTGGGGTGCCCAAGCGGGCCGCCCCCGTTAAAACTTGACTTTGACACCAATCCACTAGGGATGGGCTCAAAATCTCAGAGAATGTGGTGTCGTCGAATTGATGGATCAAGTGTGGTAAAATGTCGGGTTTAGGTCCAGATCCATGCTTCTAAAAGCCACTCACTAACCTCTCTTGCGAAAGAGATTAAGAGTGTAGAAGAAATGAATCGAAAAGGAATGCAATCGGGTGTTTGGTTTGGCAGCACTTCGTTGCTTTAAAATGCCTGTCAACTTGTTCCCTTTTGGGTGGGAAAGTCCACCATTTTATAGACCCATGGGGTCTCTTTGGAGGGGCATGCATGGATGCCACATGGCGGCCATGCCTTCCAAAAAGGGAGGAGACTCCTCCCTGACTTGGGCTTACATGACTGCCCTTGTGACAATCCTCTAACTGCCAATCTGCCCACCTACGCATGCATGCACAGCAGGCGACAATAATTGATTGTCTTTGGCTACCACTCATTTAATGCCTGCTTTAATGGTTAAATGTTTGCTTTTGAATGCTTAAAATCTGCCTTTGATTGGTCAACGTCCGTCTTTGATTGGTTAAACTCTGCCCAGGCACAAATGCGAAGTTTGTCGCGATATCGCGACACTTCGACCAAGGCTCCCCTTTGGGATTTTGGTGTCACGATATCACGACGTCGCGATATTGCAACGTCATGATATCGCGACACTTCGGCCAAGGCTCCCCTTTGGGCTTTTGGTGTCACGATATCGTGACGTCATGATATCACGACGTCGTGATATCGTGACACTTCGGCCAAGGCTCCCCTTAGGGATTTTGGTGTCGCGATATCATGACACTTCGGCCAATGCTCCCATTTGGGCTATTAGTGTAACGATATCATGACGTCGTGATACCGTGACATCGCGATATCGCGACACTTTGGCCAAGGCTCCCCTTTGGGCTTTTGTTGTCACGATATCGTGACGTCGCGATATCGTGACACTTCGGCCAAGGCTCCCCTTTGGGATTTTGGTGTCGCGATTTCGCGACATCGCGATTTCGCAACACCCTCGGCCAAGGCTTGCTTTTGGGCTTTGCCTTGTTAAAACGACCAACTTTGCTTTGTTTACTTTTTGACCATCTAAAACTGCTATGCAAGTGGCTAGGACCACTGTTTGACCTCTGAGGGCTGCCCTGAAAGCTGTGTGTGTCAATGCGATCAGTGTTTGTAGTCACATAATCGGATTGGTGCTGTTTTGGTGTCTACAGGCTCCAGTACTGAAGGTACCTAGTTCA